>CAUYUJ010016142.1:253215-294060 GCA_963575745.1 Prorocentrum cordatum | reverse complement strand
AAAAAAAAAAAAAAAAAAAAAAAAAAAAAAAAAAAAAAAAAAAAAAAAAAAAAAAACGCTTCCCATCCATGCAGGCGGCGTGGGCTTCTCGAGCCGTGTGCGCGGCCCGGGAGCGGGAGCGTGGCTCCGGAGACGAGAGGCCGCCGTTGGCCGGGGTGGCTGTGGTGGAGGTGCGGAGGTCGGGCGCCGTGCAGCGTGGAGCTGCCAGGAGCGAGGCTCTGGCTCTGGAGAAGAGGCCTTCTGCGTCTGTGCAGCGAGCGGGCACCTCGGCACGTGCGACCACGAGCGGCTTTCTGACCCGCGGGGAGGGCCGGAGCTTGCGGGGAGCCGTCCTCCTCCAGGATGTGGCTGTGGGTCTTGTCCCAAGAGCTGTAGCTGTGTGAGACGAGTCAGCCTTGAGTGAGAGACAGGCCTTGAAACGGGCTGTCCTCCCTCCTGGCAACTGGATAAAGAGGTGGCACCATACAGTGCGAAGGATACTCGGGCTGCAGGCGAGAGCGACATCTTGGAAACGATCCGCCTTGCAGGTGTATAGCTGCTTAAAACGGAAGCAGTCACGAACCATGACATGCGATGTGTTCTGTGCGAGGGCCAGGTGTTCAAAATCATTGCCACAACCTCATGGGCACAGCCACCACAAGCAGCGTGAGCTGAATGCAGTTGGCCAGAGAGTTGGCCAGAGGCTGGCCATGTTTACTTGGAGGGCTGATCGCAGTGTTTCTTCGACAAGGATTTCTGCGATATCGCAGACGTCCATTTGTGTAGCTGCTGGGCCCTCCAAGGCTGTGAGCGATGAACTGCCACGAAGTCTCCAAAGACACGCCTAGACCGATCGCTGGGTGCGAAGGGGCGATGTAGGAGGAGAGGGGGCGACGATTCTGATTTCTGTGCCAGCAAAAATGATGGTGCAAGAAGGAGGAGGCGGAAGAGGAGGAGGAGGAGGAAGAGGAGGAGGAGAAGAGGGGATCCCCGCTCCCCCTCTCTTTCCTCCACTTGCGTCCTCACCCTTTCGACCTGTCTGACACCACATGTTGTCGACTTTCCTGTCTCGGCAAGCTGCCCATGCTGAGGAGGGTGAAGTGAAGAAATGGGATCGTGGCTGTGCATGCAGGAACGGGTGCCGTCAAGCGATGTCGCGGCGGGAGCGAGAGGGGGAGAGAGAGGATGAATTGGGATGGAATTGCGTACCTGGGCTTCCTCAACCCCGACCTCCGACGCGCCCCCTTCAACAGAATCTCGTGGAACATCGCTCTGACTTGACCACGCCCACCCGCGAGGGGGGGGGATGGCCTTCAAGGAAGGCGTGTGGCTCCCTGGACGGCAGAGGCCTTCTCAGGAGGGCCCGCAGGCTTCAGGGAGGGCTCCCCGGAAGCCCCGCGGCCCCTCCCGAGGAGGCCCACCCTCCGGGAGCGCCAGCGCGCCCCCCCAAAGAGGAAGCTTCGCCTCCTCTTACTCCTCCCTCCTCCTCCTCCGCCTTCCTCCTCCTCCTCCATCCTCCTCTCCTACCTCCCTCCTCATCCTCCTCCTCCGAATCAGCGCGGCGAGGCGCCGCGGAGGACGGCTGCCCACTCGGGCTGAAACATTCACCGCCCCGTGCGCTCCTGCTCCGCCTCCTCCTCCTTCATCTCCTTCCTCTCCACATCCCCTCCTTCTAACTCCTCTGCTTCTACCCCTCCTCCTTCTACCCTCCTCCTCCTCCTCCTCCTCCTCCTCCTCCTCCTCCTCCTCCTCCTCCTCCTCCTCCTCCTCCCCCGACAGCGTCGGGGAGTCATCGGGCGCGGCCGAGAGCGAATGACCAACGCCGGGAGCGTTGGTGAAGGGCTGTGCCCAGGAGGCCTCAGGCCCGTGTGGGTTTCTTATCCGACAAAGGGCGGCGGTGATATCCACGGCCAATCCACGATGGGCGCTCCACGGGCTTCCAGACCTGAATTCCTTGTCCAGCGCTTCCTCGTCTCATACCCTCACCGTGCCCCGCTCCCCCGCCACGCCAGCCACTTCGCGGAGCCCCTGCCGCGAGGTAGCGGTCCATGTGTTTGCACCAGGCTCCCTCTTCTTCCAGGCGACCGGGAGGCTTCGATTTTCGGGCGCCCGCTCTGCCGCCAACAGGCGTGAGCGTCGGGAACAGCGCAGCGAGGCGCCGCGGAGGACGGCTGCCCACTCCTCCTCCTCCTCCTCCTCCTCCTCCTCCTCCTCCTCCTCCTCCCCTCTCCTCCTCCTCCTTTCTCTCCTCCTCCTCCTCCTCCTCCTCCTCCTCCTCCTCCTCCTCCTCCTCCTCCTCCTCCTCCTCCTCCTCCTCTGCCGTGAACAGGCGTGAGCGTCGGGAACAGGCCCCGCGGCGCCGGTCGTCTGATTCTTTCGGGTGCCAGCCCTGCCGCGGCGCGGCTCGGTTCGGAGCGGGCCAGCCGTGGAAGACCCTCGTGGAGCGAGCGGTAGAGGATCCGCCCCCTCCCGTCAAACCTCCCTTCCCCCCCCTTCGTTCTTCGCCCCCCTCCCTCCTCCTCCCTCTTTCCCTCCCTCCTCCTCTCCTCCTCCTCCTTCGCCCCCTCGTTCTTCGCCCCCCCCCCCCCCCCCCCCACCCCCCCCCCCCCCCCCCCCCCCTCCCTCCCCTCTCTCCCTCCCTCCCTCCCTCCCGCGGGCCTCCTCTCTCGGGGTCCTCCCTTTGGGCCCCGGCCCCCCAGGCGCCCCGAAGCGGAGGAGGCGAGCTCGGCCACGGTCGTAGGACAATCCTCTTGGAGCAAGAGGTAAGTCGGGCCTCTCCCCCTACGGGGGGATGTTCGACGAGAAAGAAAGAATACCCCCAAAATAGTCCTCTCTCTCTCGGGGGTCCATTCGTGCTGTGCTGACCTTGCCTCGCTTGGTGCCCGTGCAGGTCACCGCTTTTATAGTTCAGCCGGCCCGCCCGACTGTTCTTCAAAGTTTCTGCGAGTTGCAGCGCCACTCTCTCGCGCGACAGCCACCAGGTTCATCGCGCGCGCAATCCAATCCAAAAATCCTCTCTCTCTCTCTCCCTGCTTCCCTCCCTCCCGCGGGCCTCCTCTCGCTGGGCCCTCCCTAAGGCCCCGGCCCCCCAGGCGCCCCGAAGCGGAGGAGGCGAGTTCGGCCACGCTCGTAGGATAGTCCTCTTGGAGCTAGATGTAAGTCGGGCCTGTCCCCCTACAGGGGGATCTTCGACGAGAAATAAACAACACCCCCAAGATAGTCCAAAAATAGTCCAGGCACTAGTTTTTGATTATTTTGTTTTGGCCATTTGGGGGCATGTTTGGGGTATTTGTTATTTGTCGTCGAAAATCCCCATGTAGGGGGACAGGCCCGACCTAAAACAAGACATGTGCACGTCAAGAGGTTGCCGGATGGGCGCTCCGCGGGCCGGGGGGTTAGACAGCAGACTTCTCTGTGTTGCCCAGGAGGGAGAGAAACACACAGACATAACCAGTCGTCGATCTCCAGGAAAAATATGGGAAAATATGGGAAGCGGGGGGGGGAGACAAAGACCCAGCAAATCTGGGAAAATCTGGGGAATCCGGTTACTCGTGTGTATTCATGTGTGCGTCCCTGGGCCCCTTCCTCACCGTCTCGGCGGGGGCCACCCCGGACAGTCATTGCTCGGCCAAGGGTGCCCCCCTGCGGCCTGAGAGTTTCGTGTTTCGTGGCTGCAGGCAGCACCTGGCGCTCACTCGCCCAGGCCTTCACTGTCACAAGAGGCTCCTCTTGCCTGCTTCTGTTCGGGGCGGCAATTCGGGCAGTGATTCTCGCACGACATGCTGCCGACGTCTGCATCTGTCGCCGATGCGGCTGCCCCTGACCCTCGCGGGAAGGCTCCCGCCCAGATTCGTCGCTGCCCTTAAGACCCCCTTAGTGCAGCGAGCACTGTTGCTAGGTTTCGCGCAGGCCCCAGGCATTCCGCACAAGATGCGCATGTCTTCGCGTCGCGGCATCGCCCCCACGACCCGCCTGAACCGCGAAGTTCAGCGATGGTTATCAGGGGTTGTGTGCGCCGCGCGTTTGGCCATGTGTTCTAGGGGAATGTGGGAGCGTGCGATGGTAATCGCCCCAAGGGGGCACTGGTTGGCCAAGGGCCTGATCCATGGCCAAGGGCCTCACCTCTGCGGCGCTATGATGGGAGCGAGGCCCCAAGGGGGCTCTCGTCCGCAGCGGGGCTGCTCCGAGTCCTCCCTCGCGTGACGCCTCGGACGGACGCGACGCGAGGGCGCGCGCGCGCACACACGAGCGTTACCGGGTGGTGTGGGAAACAATGTATATTTGATCAGGGTTGCATGCAAAAGTAACCTGTCTATTCGGGCGGGGGGGTCCAGCGGGAATGGTGTTGGTCAAAGGAGCCACCCCCTTGGGAATGAAAAGGGGGGACATTTGTACGGGGGAGGCGGAAGATATGAAGGAAGACGGAAGAGGGAGGTAGGCTCTTGGGCTGGGGCGATTTCGATACGAGTTCGGTGAGGTCTAATCAGTTTAGTTGTGATCGGCCGCTGGGGGCAGCTTCCCGCCTGCATGATGGCATGGATGGCCTCCATGGCTGGTGTGGTGCTCCTCCTCCTCCTCCTCCTCTTCTTCCTTCTGATCTTCTTCCACTCCCCGCCTTATCACCATCACCCCTCATACGTCGTCGTCGTCATCGTCGTCGTTGGCGTCCCCGATTGGACATGCGAGACTGATCGGGCGAAGGAGGGGGCCAGGCCATCGTTCTCGCCGTCGTGCTGGTGGCAAAGGCTCCCCGCGAGTTGCCTCGCCGTCCTCGTCCTCATCCTCCTTCGGGGGGGAGTAGGAGTCCGAGGGCGGAGGACGAAGGGTCGCAGGGTGTCCGTGGGCTTGGTGTGGTGGGGCTGCGGGTTGCAGGGATTATTTTTGTTCCTCTTGCTCCTCCTCATCATCATCAACCGTCTGCTTCTGTTCCTCCCCTGTTCCTTTTCTTCCTCGGTCCTCCTCCTCGCCCACGGCCCTCGTTATCCTTATTGTAGTTCCTCCTCTGTTTTTTTTCCGTGCAAACAACTACTCCGCGTTGTCGCACGACCATGCGCATCCCAAAGGCGCTTCGCCTTGGGCGTCCTCGCAACGCATTGCTTCGAAGCTTGCCGTATCCAACAGCCGCGCCGATGGAGGGCTTTGTCTCAAATGTGGCTCTCGCGTTTTCGCCGTGCGCGTTCGTCTTATTCACCGCTTCAGCAAATACGATGTCAGGGGGACGATTTGTGCTTGCAAAATGTGGCTCTCGCAGGTAGCGTCGCGCACATGTTGTGTTCAAGTCTTCCAACCACTACAAAGATGTAGGGCTGGACGTCGTCAAACTGTGGGTCTCCTCTTCGCCTGGGGCACATCCGTCTTCAGCGTTCCGCAACAGCCACAAAGGTGGAGGGAGGGAGGAATGTGGTTTTCTCATCAGTGCCCCGCGCGCAGAATGTAGGGCGGCATCTGCTCAACGCTGGGCTCTCGCTTGAGACCTATGCGAATTGTGCGACCAGGTGCGCGAATCCCCGCACGCTGCACGGACGAGCAGCTGCTGCACGGATGGAGTTCTGCTCAGTCCTGCTGGTGCTGCCCCTGCTCCTCCTCCGCTCTCCCTCCTCCTCTCCCCCTCCTCCCTTGGCACGACTGCGTCCTCGGTCGGCGGGTGGGGCGGGCGGGGCACTGCGTGGCGGGGGAGCCGGGGGGAGGGAGGGGGGGGGCCAGGGCCAGACCTGAACGGTGTTTCTGCGACCTCGTGGGCCGTCTTCGCCCCGAGGTGGTCCCGCGGGAGAGGAGGCGGACGGAGGACGAGACGAGGGAGCACGAAGACGAGACGGGAACGGAGAAGCACCGGTCAGGTGCAGCCCTTTGGGGGGACGTCGGAGGATGCTGGAGGGTCGAGGGTGTTGGGGCGGCGCCGTCTGCCTGCCTTGGGGGGGAGCGGCGGAGGGGCTTCGGGGGACGTCGGGGGCGTGTGCAGGCGGTTCGAGGAACGAAGCTGCAGGCTGGCGCTGTTCGCACTCCCTGGGAGGAGGAGGAGGAGGAGGAGGAGGAGGAGGAGGAGGAGGAGGAGGAGGAGGAGGAGGAGGAGGAGGAGGAGGGAGGAGGAGGAGGAGGAGGAGGGAGGATGGAGGAGGGAGGAGGGAGGAGGGAGGAGGGAGGAGGGAGGAAGGGAGGGAGGGAGGAGGGGAGGAGGAGGGAGGGAGGAGGGAGGAGGGGAGGACGGAGGAGGGAGGAGGGAGGACGGAGGAGGGAGGAGGGAGGAGGGAGGAGGGAGGAGGGAGGAGGGAGGAGGGAGGAGGGAGGAGGGAGGGAGGGAGGGAGGGGGAGGAGGGAGGAGGGAGGAGGGAGGAGGAGGAGGGAGGAGGGAGGAGGGAGGAGGAGGAGGAGGAGGAGGAGGAGGAGGGAGGAGGAGGAGGAGGAGGAAGGAGGAGGAGGAGGAGGAGGAGGAGGAGGAGGAGGAGGAAGGAGGAGGAGGAGGAGGAGGAGGAGGAGGAGGAGGAGGAGGAGGAGGAGGAGGAGGAGGAGGAGGAGGAGTTTCTCGGGTGGCGCCGGGCGTTGAGAGTCGAGTTTTTCGGTCGGCGTCGTTCGCCAGGGCCTTCTCGGGCCGTCCCAGGGCAAGCGGGGGACGGCAGAGCGCGCGCGCGTGGAGCTATAGTTCAATGTACATGCGTTTTCCCTTCAGCGGCGATCTATTGCCAGCCTCGAACTTATACCTACCTCTAAGATTGACACGCCAAAATGCGATGACAATCTTAGGGATGCGCCCTCAAAAAATAAGGGAATCCCTAAGATTGGCACCGTGATGAGGAGATGCCCAGCATAGGGATAGGGATATGTTCCAGGCTGGTAAATCTAGAGTGGATTAGGTGTCTCTGTAGGGCAACGGAGGGGCTGATTTTCCCCAGGTGTGGGGTGGTGCTCCTTCTGCGGGCCAGAGGAATCCCCGAGCGGAGCCGCTGGTTGGCGACTCACACAGCGCATAACACCGCCTCGCAGCCGTTCATCTGCCAAGACATCGACTCAGGCAAGTAAGTGATACTGTCTTGTCTTCCCTCCCAGCAACTCCTACGTCGTGATTCTTTTACTAACGTGGATCCTGGAAGTCTGGACCCCTTCCCAGGGACCGGCTTTTCATGTTCAGTCGTGTTTTGACGGCCCAGGGGCCCTCAAGGGCGCCTCGGAGGCCGAACATTGCCAAACATTTCGCGTCGGGATCATGTCACGACGAGAGAAGGTGCGGTACGACGACGAGCACGACCGCGACCACGACCACGGCCACGGCCATCTCCACGAACACGACGAGGACGACGACGACGACCAAGCCGACGTTACGACGAGTGTCATATTCTCCCAAGAGGTCGCCCAGACGGCCCCCGTTGGCTCCAGGACGTCCAAGGAGATTACTGGGCCGGCCCAAGATCGCCCCAATACGGGCCAAACCGATTGTGAGACAGGCCATGAGGCCCCCCAAGACGCCCCAGGAGGGTTCAAAGCAGGGTCCGCAGCCATGTCGGCTCTAGCCATTTTGTTCCGTGGCCCGGAAAGGATCAAGTTTAAAGCACTCGTGGCCGACGGCGGCTGGGGCCACAGACACTGCGGCATGGAACGACGCCTGGCTCTCTTGGCCATCATGACGGCGTTCATTGCCACCGTCACGGTGGAATGTACGTATACTGGGACCGTTTGAACCCAACACCCATCGAAGCAATACTCTCGGAGGACGCTGTCGGGTACCACTTTTCCTGAGCCGACGAACGACGCAAAATCCCAATGCTCAGCGATGACTGCTTGCTGGGGTGTGTATAACCGCAGATGTGAAGAATCAGGCGACGTGTGTGTGTTTGTGTGTGTGCGATGCGAGTCTCGTTTCCGTCCTCCCGGCTTCAGCAAAGAAGCGAACTTCCATTCCAGCGACGCATCTGGCCACGTCACCATGCGACAGCCACTGGTCTTGGCCGGAGGCCATGTATCAACAGACAGGTACCAGCGCTACGGGAACACCGATTTACCACCGCGTGGACGCGGGCGCGCGCCCCTACCACGACCCCGGCTGCAGCTCGATGTCTGAGGTATGAATTTGTTAGCACTGCCGAGCCTAGCACGAGCTTTGTCAACGAGCTGGATGGAACAAGAATCTGCACGTCCTGCGCGCCCGCCCCTGGGCGACGCCATTTGGAGAGCATATTGCGAGTCGAGCTGGCGAGACATGACAGTTTGGGTCTCCGCCGAGGTGGCTGCCTGGAGCCAACACACATTGACGGACTGCTATGGCGCGACACCGTCGGGCTACGCACTTGCAGCCGCGGACGGTGCAACATCCCAACCAATGCATCACGATGACTACCCGCTGAGGTGTGTATGACGGTGGATGTGATGAATCACCATGAGACCTATAGATGTGCGATGTGATTCTGGTGACAAGAGCTTACGGCCTCTCGACTGCAGCATCAGCTTGTACGTTTGAGAAGATGGCTTGCTCCATCGCTGGATGGACTTACAATGGGCAGGCAGAAGCTTACGAACTATTCCTGTTCGAGGCCCGATTACACTGGCAATCGTTTTCTCTGCCGAGTCTAGTTCGTGTTTGGGGGCTTACGACGGCACAGGATACACAAGAACAGGCGGACGCATATACAATGGCTGGGCGTAGTGGAAATTTGTTTCTGCCAGTTGACTCAATGCAATGGTGCCGCGTCCATGCGTTGCGGCTTCGTGCCAGGCCAAGCCGACATTCACACCAGTACCGACGCCTGCTCCGTCGGCGATTTTTTCGTCAACGCCAGCCAGCTCCGTCGACAACGATCGCGTCGACCATGACCGTCACGAACACGGCGCCGCCGTTGAGTAGTGAGCTTTGACATGGAGTTTCCGAACGCAGAGACCAAGGACAATTTGACACTGGTGATGGCGTCAAATGTCGTTGTGAAGCACACGTTGGGCGAATACCGGTTGACAGTAGTCGTTTCGTCTCGTTCCCATTCGTCTGTTCGGCTATTATTCGTTTCGTGGTCATGGGAGGTCGCCCGCGTGTGCCAGGCACGCGCGCCGTATTTGTCGGCTTATACACAGTCAATCCCATTTGCGAGGTAACGCCTCGTACTCCAGTCTTCTTCCATTTACATCACTATGCACCTCATACCTTTTACACGGTGTATGGACAACGTGCAGACTACATGTGTTTGGGTAGCGGAGCTGGCCTATATGGGTTTGTTCCCGCCGTTGTTGATCCTGCTCTACGATATCTAATACGCCCTTCCTGCGCCAACACTCCAGCAGTCTCTCCGGGGACGTACCCATGTACCCTGTGAAGCTGAGCATCAGGGCCACCAATCAGATCTTGGAGCCGAGCAGTCTGATCTTTTGCGGTGGCGAACCATGACGGCCGACCCCTCATGTCAGCAGTATGAAGGGTATCCTACGAAGTACACGCTGGGAAACAAGCAGCCTGGAAACAGGCCTCTCCGAGGGGGGGCAGACCTCAGGTCTCCGAAACGTATGCGTCGTCTGGCCGCTGTGCTGAAGCTCAATGACACACCACACTTTCCATCACAGGTTGGCTGCATCATCCTTGCAACCCTTTGCGTAGCACTCGGAGCGGCCATCGGGTACATGCATCGAGGCAACGACGACACAAACACTCGGGGACCATGCTGGCCCCCGGAAGGCAAAGTACCCTTTCGACATTGGGTGCCACACGTGCCCGTGACGACTGGCCGTATGTCACAACATATCGCTGTATGTCAGCGCAGCGTGGGCGGCACTGCGCGACACACTGCGATGTGAACCCCCAGCCACGTCAAAAGCGATGTTGTTGAAATAAACGACGTCAAAACAGCACCGGTAACATACATCATGTTTTTTTTTGCATTCGATACGAACCTTTGCAAACGGGAGACAGTCGTCCTTAGGGATACAGCGCACCGACGTCCACACCAACATGGGAAAAATGATTGGAAGCTCAATCTGCGGGATTCAACATTCCAAATATTTAGTTGCTCACAACCATTATGTTCACGGCCCGAGGGGTCGCTCACCAGCTGGCCATCACGCTCCTCCAACTTCTGAACTGAATCATGTCACGTACCCAACATCGATATGATGATCTGGCTGGGCGGATAATTTCCGTGCGTGGAAGTCTGGAGCGCTTTCCTGGGAGCATATTCGGAAGAGGCCGTTGCAGTAGACCCCGCTCGATGCATACTGACACCTTCATGGCAAGCGATGGGTATCAACCTGTGCCCGGTAACGGGCCAGTTCAATGTCCCGAGATCAGCGGGCCAAGTGTCCACGGGTCGACGACACTTTCCCCTCAGCTCGAAGCCGCCGGGGACGGACCGACCCAGCACTTGGGTCCCCCCAGCCATCGATCGCCCGATGGGGAAGCACTCGAGCCCCTCAGGCATTTCCCGAAGCGCCAATCGACTCCGGCACGGACGCCGACACCATCGCACCCGACGGCATGGACGACATCGACAGGTAAGACATCTCTCCCATCTCGATCAAGTATGAGATGACCGAAAATTTATTCTGGGCGGAACTCCATGGTAGACGACGATGGCGATGATGCGTGAAGAAACTTGTGCGTAGAGTTCGGCGCCAGATTGGGCGGTTGATGGGAGGTAAGGGACAAGGCGAAAGGTGGTAGTTTACGTTTGCATTGACGTGGCCTTGCAGCATTCATTGCCAGTATTACACATGACGAGCACGGAAAGACATTGTATGATAGACCTGGCAACAGTACAGGTCGACGGGCGTCTGGTAAAATGTAAAAGTAGAAGGGGAACCCGATGAAACGTGACGGACAACCCATGACATGTCACATTTGCGTTAGAATTGAGGATTTGGTCAGGCAGCGCCCGATAGGAAAGGGGAAGCTTGAGCTCAGCGATGTTCGACGCAATTGAGTACGAAGATCTCGCGCGTCTGCTCAATGCTGATCACCAAGCGTTCTTTCTTGATTATCAGAGAGACGAGATACGCAGTGCTATGTAGGCCTACCTTTGGAACGCGTGCGAAGGAGGCGATGCTGACGCGATCGGGGTCACCTGCGAACATCGGTTCCGACACGAGCAGGTGTCTGACGATCCCGACGACCCCGACGATCCCGACGACGACGATCCCGACGACCCCGACGACGACGACGACGACGACGACGACGACGACGACGACGACGACGACGACCCCGACGACGACGACGACGACGACGACGACGACCCGTAGCCATTTTGGCTCAAGGCCATGGCGATCCCGACGACCGCGAGTCCTTGGGGCGCTGTCGAGCGCGAGGGGCGCCGCGCCCTGGGCCTGACTCTTGCTTTGTGTTTTCGATGCAGCGAGGCCAGGCGGAGCGCGCGGGGCCAGCAGCCATGTCGGGCGACGGAACAGCAACGCCGCCAACCTGGAGGCGCAGGGTGTACTGGGTCTGCTTATGCAAGGAGTGGAACTGGTGTGACAAGAGGGCGACCTGCAAGTCGTGCGGGAAGGAGGCGCCTGCGTGGGCGAAGCGCCTGCGCGCGGTGCACCTGCCCCAGGCCGACGGCGAGGGCTTCGTCCAGCAGCCCAGGGGGCGTTCGCACCAGCGTGCAGCGCGCCGAGCAGGCGACGCTTCCAGGACAGCCTCGGCCGCCAGCACCGTGCCGAGCAGCGCGCCCAACAGCAGGGGGCGGCCGCGGGGCGGAGGCAAGCCGCCGCCTTGGCGCGAGGAGCGCGAGGAGCAGCCAGAGCCCGCGTCGAGTCTGGAGCGCAGGTTCGAGGAAGCCCAGGCTCGCATCTCCAGCCTCCGTGAGGCTGTCGCCATGGAGGGGACCAGTGAGGCCTTCCAGCGAGAGGCCAGGGCGGCCCTCCTCGCAGCGGAGGCTTCGGCCGAGAGGGCAGAGGCCGAGCTCCGCGAGGCCCAGCGGCTCGGGAGGCCTCCCCACGCCGTCCTCCACGGAGGCGCCAACGCCATGCAGAAGGCCGAGAAGCAGATCGCTGCAACCAGGGCCAAGCGTGTACAGGCCTTGCAGCGGGCTGACTCCCTCAGGGGGAAGATCGCGGCGATGCAGGAAGAGCTGGCCGAGGCCGAGTCTGCGGTTGAGGACTTCGACAGCCAGCTCTCCAAGCTCGAGGAGTCGAAAGCTCAGACAGTCCAGCAGGCGCTCCAGCGGGCCATCGAGGTGTGCGGAGGCCAGCAGCCCCTCGAGACAGCGGTCGGGGGCCTCGTCACCCAGGTCAGCCAGCTGGGTGAGATGCTCGGCCGCAACTCGGATGGCGTCGCGCCCAGGCTCCTGGAAATCATGGACATCATCACAACGCAGAGCGCGGCCATATCGGACATGCTCCACCCCGCTGCGCCTGCTGCTGCGGCCTCGCGCTGGGCCGACGGCCTTGGCGGTGACGGGCTCGCCGTCGACGACGAGGAAGGCCCCCCCGCCCCAGCCGCGGGAGCCTCTGCCCCCTCGGTGCAGCGGGCGCCAGCGGAGGCCGCAGGGCAGCAGGTGCGGCCAGGCCCGCCCACCCAGCGGGCGTGCCCAGCAGTGGGGCCCTACGGGCCAGCCGCCGCCCGCGGGCAGTCAGGCGCGGCGCTCGGCGCTTGGCCTCAGCCCGGCAAGGCCGAGCGCAGAATCCTTGAGGATGCCAGGGACGAGCGCGAGGATGGCCAGGCCGTCGCTACCCTGGCAGCTGCTGAGGGCTACGCTCCTATGGGCCCTCGTCGCTCCTAGCCGCTCGGCAGCAGCGACAGCCTGGGGGCCAGCGCCGCCGCCGCCGCAGTCAGGCTGGCCGACCTCGCACCAGGCGCGAGAGGAGCCACGGCGGCAAGGCGGCCCCGCCCCAGGGCCGAGGTGCGGTCGGGACCGCCGAGGCGTCCCCCCGACGGCCTCGAGCGGGCAGACGGCGGGAGGATTCAGCCCTCCGACGTCGCAGCCGTCTGCCCCGCCCCCAGGGGGTCGCGGAGCCGCCGCTGGGCTCACGCCAGCCGCCCTTGAGGCGAGAGAGGGCGGGGCTGTGCCAGCTTGTGTGAGGGCTGCCGCGCAGCTCCGTGCAGGCGTTGACGTGCTGGACATCTACGGCAACACATGGGACCGTGCCATGGAGGGGCTCGAGGCCTACATCATGCGGGAGGGCGCGCGCTCGCACCTCTTCGCGGTCCTGGAGGGTCCCCTTGGGCCCCCGTCGGCTGGGGAATGCTAGCCGCCGAGCTCGCGGCTTGGGATACGCGGCCTCCTTGCATGAGGCGGCGCCCGCTGGACAGGCGGCCCCTGCCCACTCAGGGAGCGTCGGAGTACTTGCTCGTGAGGTCCGTCAGGCGCGTGAAGCTCAGTGGCGTGTGCCAGGGGACTTCAAGCACCACATGATCGCCGAGGACCTTATCCACAAGGCTGGGCCTACGTCCAGCGCGATTTGGGCGCGTACGGTTACTGGCGTGGCCGACGGGGTGTTGCGCGGTGGGCGTGTCACCGTGTGCCCATGTGCGGGGCGGCTCCCCCGCGGTGTGGCCCTCGGCCTCGGGATGCGGTGCGCGGAGCTCAGCAGACGCACCGACCTGTCTCCGCTCGGGCTGATCACGGGCCGCGCGCCCCTTTTTTCTTGCAGGAATGTTGCACTCGGGCGAGCTTCCCCTGCCTTCTCTCAGGGGGGCGCTCGAGGCTGCAGCCACGCGGCAGGCGTCAGCTGCGGGGCCCTGGGTGCACAGCAACTTCCACGCGGAGACAGTTGTCCCCGCCATGGGCAGGATCGGCGGGCACCTCAGGTCCGAGCAGTGCCTCGTCACGGACGTCGGGGACGTGCTGGACCCGACGCGGCTGGGGCTGCGTGAGCTCGGCCTGGAGGCCAGCTTTGATGCGAGGCGCGCCTCGGATTGGCATAAGATGCGTAAGCTGGCCAGTGCCTCTTCCTTGTATGGTTCTTTCGATTGGGATGCCTTCAAGGAGCTCGTCGGGCCAGGTGGCAAGCTCAGCGAGCGCGAGAGGAACATAATGGCCTCCCGCCTCACGTACGCTCACTGGCGCAGGAGATTCGAGCTCCCCATGCTTGCGGCCCAGCGGAGGGACTCGGCCTCGCCAGCGCTGATGTGGAGCGCCGTGCGGGTTCGCGCCCTCGGAGAGGCAGCAGGGGAGGACGTTACTCGGAGCTGGTTGTCAGCGCCGCCGCCTCCTCAAGGGCCTCGCACGGACGCCATGAGTTTCTGGTGGACATGCAGGCCGCCCGACGTTACGCCCAATGGCAAGTTGTACGAGGACGGCTCATCGGTTGACCTGCAGTTCTGCGCCTTGGGACACGCAAGCTGGGCGATTGCTCAAGGCGACGACTACGGCAGCCTCATCGCGGGCGTCCGCGGGACCGTCAGGAGGGTCCTCCTTCCGCAGCAGGCGGCGCGCGGCGGTGAGGACTTTGCGACCTGGAAGAGGGTGCACTACGCGGACCTTGCTGTCGAGGAGGCCCGCATCGACTGCCACGGCACGGCCGAGGGCCCGCTCAGGGAGCTGGCCTATGCGGCGGGCCCGACCTTGGCTAACGCCCACCTCTGGGGCAGGAGCCACGCCGCCCCCGAGCCTGGCGGGTCCAGGGTGAACAAGGTTGCCGCCCACGGCAGCAGGCAGGCGGAGCTCGACGGGCGACTCACGGAGGAGCAGAGGCGAAGCACCCTGCACGCTTGCCGCTCCGCCAAGCTGGGAGCACGGCTGCACGCCGAGGACGCCCAGACCGTGGGCGAGCACTGCGCCTTGGCGGGCTTCGCCCAGGAGCAGGCCCGCTGGGAGGGCCAGGCGGCAGTCTGCGTGCAGCACTTCGCGGAGAAGGGCAGTTGCACCTTCCTCGAGTCCGACGAGAGGCGGCACGTGCGGTTCGCCAACCATGAGGAGCGGGTCGAGCTGCCGCTCCTTGCAGGCCGACGGCGCGGCAGCCGCGTGTGGAGTGCGTCCGCTCGGTGGCCTGCGCGGGCGGCCTCTCCATCACCGCGGCTGGCATCCGCCGCCGCTACCACTCCCTGGCACACGCGCGCTTCGGCGCAGGCGGGGAGTCCCAGGAGCTGGAGGCGTGCGGCAAGTGCAGCGCCTACATGGTCCCCGGCGGCCAAGCTGGTAGCTGCCCAAAGCTCAAGGAGCAGCGCATCGGCGAGAGGGCTACGGGGCAGTGCAGCCAGCGCCGCCGTCGGGATCGAGGGCTGCACCCAAGGAGTCGACTGCGCGGAGGTGTTCAGCAGCGCAGGGAGGAGGGCGCTGGGTTCGCCGCGTACAGCATGTACGTGCTGGACCTCGCCGAGCGGGTGCTGCCCGCCTGCGCAGCCGTGTAGGGACGCCGCGTCCGCCCTCGGCGCGGCCGCGGCCCGCGCCCCGGCGGCGAGCTCGGGCGTGTAGGCAGCCCGCCTGGAGTCGCCTTCATGGCCCCGCGAATCGAATCGAATCGACGACGACGACGACGACGACGACGACGACGACGACGACGACGACGACGACGACGACGACGACCCCGACGACGACCCCGACGACGACGACGACGACGACGACGACGACGACGACGACGACGACGACGACCACGACGCGGCGGTCGCGGGGCCCTGCCGCCCAGGCTCTGCCCGAGCAGCTGTGGCTCGAGGGCCCGGCGCCCGAGCTGCCGCTGCCGGGCCCGGTGCAGGACATGCGGGGAGGAGGAGGAGGAGGAGGAGGAGGAGGAGGAGGAAGAGGAGGAGGAGGAGGAGGAGAAGGAGGAGGAGGAGGACGAGGAGGAGGAGGAGGAGGAGGAGGAAAGGGCGCCAGTCCAGCGTAAAACGGGAGGGGGGGGGGTCCAGGATTGGGTCGGGGGTAACGACAGGGGCAGTGGGCCTGCGAGGCCTTCGGGGCCTGGGGGGGGGCTGGCCCTGAGATCCGACGCTCCAAAAAAATTTGAGAGGCAGGATTTGGGCAGTTTTCGGCCTCCGGGGGCCCTCGCCGGGCCTCGGGAGCGTCAAAAAGCGACTCGGGACGGAAAACCAGCCCCGGGGAAGTGGTCGGGACTTCCCTGGGGTCCACGCACCAAAAAAATTAGAGCAGCCGGATGTCTGGGGTGGGCCTGCGAGGCCTGCGGGGCTTGGGGGCCGGGGGCCTGGGGGGGGTCCCAGGAGATCAAGCGTTGGCGAGGCGCCCCGGCTCGCCTACGGGCCCACCGCAAGATGTTATATAAGAGTCTTTTGTGGTCTGCGCGAGATGCGTTCAGAACACTTACGACTGCGATTGTCCTGTTACAAGACATCGGGTTTATGTTCTAAGAACACTGGTTTTGTTCTTAGAACACTTTTGGGTTCTAGGAACATGTCGTGGTAGGTCTGGAATGCCGGGACGGTCGGTCCCTGCTCAAAGGGTCGGGGGGAACGAAAGGGGGGGATAGCCAAGGGCAGGGTCAAGAATCAGTTCACGTAGCTGATTTTCCAGCGCCTCCCGGCGCAGGGAGGCGCCCATGGATCGAGGGATGGGCTCGGCGGCGGGGCCCGAAGCTGGCTGCATGCAGCAGATGTCGTACCCCCCCCCCTTTCCCTATCCCCCCCCCCAGACCCCCGACGTCATGATTTGTTCATTACGTCGACCCCCAGAGGTCTGGACCCTTTCCCCATGACCGGCTTTGCATCCTGAGTCGTTTTTTGACGCTCCCGAGGCCCGGTGAGGGCCCCCGGAGGCCGAAAATTAGGAAAAACATCCCGTCATGATTTTTTCAGTGCTCGAGGGGGTCTGGGGAGGGGGGTGCACTGAATCATGTTACTGCGGGCCCGGTGCTCGCGCGCATCGGTCGGGCAGGCGCAGGGGGTCGCCCGCATTGCTCCGCAGGCTGCGGCCCGCAGCAAAAAGCCGGGGGCCACGAGGAGGCGGCCGCGGAGGGAGGGGGAGGAGGAGGAGGAGGAGGAGGAGGAGGAGGAGGAGGAGGAGGAGGAGGAGGAGGAGGAGGAGGAGGAGGAGAGGAGGAGGAGGAGGAGGAGGAGGAGGAGGAGGAGGAGGAGGAGGAGGAGGAGGAGGAGGAGGAGGCGGAGGAGGAGGAGGAGGAGGAGGAGGAGGAGGAGGAGGAGGAGGGGGAGGAGGAGGAGGAGGAGCAGCAGCAAAAAGCCGGGGGCCACGAGGAGGCGGCCGCGGAGGGCGGGGCGAGCCGGGCGCCCCCCCCTCGGGCCGCCCAGCTCTCGGGGCAGGGCGCGCGCCCGCCCCGGGGCCCCTGGCGCAGCGCACGGCGGGGTGCGACCGGGTGCCCCCCCCCGGGGGAGCCAGCGCTCGGAAGAGCCCAGATATCCCGGGGGGCCCTAAACCCCGACCCCCTCGAGCAACGAACAAAATCATGGCGGGAGCTTTTTCCTAGTTTTCGGCCTCCGGGGGCCCTCACCGGGCCTCGGGGGCGTCAAAAGACGACTCGGGATGCAAAGCCGGTCATGGGGAAAGGGTCCAGACCTCTGGGGGTCGACGCAGCGAAAAAAACATGACGTCGGGGGTCTGAGAGGGGAGCCAGCGCCCGGAAGGGCCCAGATCTCCCGGGGGCCCCCAAGCGGGGTGGTGACCACACCGTGGTCGGAGGTTGCTGGAAGTGCCCCTGGCCCAAGGTGCCCCCAGCTTTTCGCTCCAGCTTGGGGCCCCTGGGGTCCTCCAGGCCTCGTGGGGGGTGCCCTGGAGGCTGCCTGGGCCACCCCCGAGAATCCTGGGGGTACCTTGGGCCAGGGGTGCTTCTAGCAACACCCGACGTGTGGTGAGTCGGTGTGGATTCGGGGTCACCGCACGTTTTTGGGGCTCGGGTCGCTCTCCGAGGACGCCTCGGGCGACTGGGGCATCCGAGGTCCCAAGACCGTGCGTTGACGGACTGTGCGGTGAGGTCTTGGGGGAGGTCGAGGTCACCGCTCCAAAATATCCGACGACCTGCTTTTTTAGATCCCGACGTGGTTCCGAAACTGTTGGTCCGGGCCGCCTTTGGGTGCGGGCTCAGTCCGGTTTGCGATCGCCGACTGCGACGAGATGCCAGCGCGCCCGGCATCTGGCCCCCCCGCCCAGGTGGCGTAGATGTTTTTCGCCCGGGTTGGTTTTCGCCCGGTGCGTTTCGCCCGGTTCGTTTCGCCTGGGTTTGCTTTCGCCCGGTTGGCTTTCGCCCGGGTTGGTTTTCGCCCGGGTTGGTTTTCGCCCGGGTTGGCTTTCGCCCGGGTTGGCTTTCGCCCAGTTGGCTTTCGCCCGGGGTGGCTTTCGCCCGGGTTGGCTTTCGCCCGGTTGGCTTTCGCCCAGTTGGCTTTCGCCTGGGTTGGCTTTCGCCTGGTTGGTTTTCGCCCGGGTTGGCTTTCGCCTGGTTGGCTGTCGCCCGGGTTGGCTTTCGCCCGGGCTCGTTTTCGCCTGGGTTCAACTTCGCCCTCCTCTTCCTCTTCTCCTCTTCCCTCTACTGTTCTTTCATGCTGCTGCTGCTCCTCTTACCGAACCCGACCCGCCCGTTAGGGTTCGCGCGTGCTCGCTCGAGCGCGCCCCACACCTCAGCGTCCCGCCCGCCCGACCCGACCCGCCCGTTAGGGTCCGCCCGGCCGGACCCGGCCCGCCCGTTAGGGTCCGCCCGACTCGACCCGACCCGCCCGTTAGGGTTCACGCGTGCTCACTCGTGCGCGCCCCACACTCTAGTGCCCCGCCCGCTTCACCCGACCCGCCCGTTAGGGTCCGCCCGACCCGACCCGACCCGCTTCGCCCGCCAGGGTCCGCCTGCCCCGCCCGACCCGCCCGTCAGGGTTCACGCGTGCTCCCTCGAGTGCGCCTCCACACTTTAGTGTCCCGCCTGCCCGACCCGACCTGCCCGTTAGGGTCCGCCCGGCCCGAACCCGCCCCGCCCGTTAGGGTCCGCCCGACCCGACCCGGCCCGCCCGTCAGGGTTCACGCGTGCTCACTCGAGCGCGCCCCACACTTTAGTGTCCCGCCTGCCCGACCCGACCCGCCCGTCAGGGTCCGCCCGACCCGAACCAGTCACGCCCGTTAGGGTCCGCCCGACCCGACCCGACCCGCCCGTTAGGGTTCACGCGTGCTCACTCGAGCGCGCCCCACACTTTAGTGTCCCGCCCGCCCGACCCGACCCGCCCGTTAGGGTCTGCCCGACCCGACCCGACCCGCTTCGCCCGCCAGGGTCCGCCGCCCCACCCGACCCGCCCGTCAGGGTTCACGCGTGCTCACTCGAGCGCGCCTCCACACTTTAGTGTCCCGCCTGCCCGACCCGACCCCCCGTTAGGGTCCGCCCGACCCGAACCCGTCCCGCCCGTTACGTCCGCCCGACCCGACCCGACCCGCCCGTTAGGGTTCACGCGTGCTCACTCGAGCGCGCCCCACACTTTAGTGTCCCGCCCGCCCGACCCGACCCGCCCGCTAGGGTCCGCCCGACCCGGCGCGACCCGCCCCGCCCGTTAGGATCCGCTCGCCCGACCCGGCCCGCGTGTGAGGGTCCGCTCGACCCGTCCCGCCCGTTAGGGTCCGCCCACCCGATCGGGCCCGCACGCTGGGGCTCACGCGTGCCCACTTGAGCGCGCCCCGCATTTTTTAGCGTCCCGTTCTGACGCATCTCAGACCCTCCTTGACATCCGGGATCTCCTTGACCCCCCCCCCCACGTCTCTGCGACCCTTTCGCCTACTCAAGCGGCGCGCCTCAAAGGCTCCCAGGGGTCAGCACGGCGGCGGCGACGGCCACGCCAGCGACGGCGGCGCCTACTTTTGCCCCTGAGCCTGCCCCGCCTGCTCCCCGCCCGGCCCCGGCGAAAGCCAACCCCGGCGAAAGCCAACCCCGGCGAAAGCCAACCCCGGCGAAAGCCAACCCGGCGAAAGCCAACCCCGGCGAAAGCCAACCCAGCGAGAGCCAACCCCGGCGAAAGCCAACCCCGGCGAAAGCCAACCCGGCGAAAGCCAACCCGGCGAAAGCCAGCCCCGGCGAAAGCCACCCCCCGGCGAAAGCCAACCCCGGCGAAAGCCAACCCCGGCGAAAGCCAACCCCGGCGAAACGAAGCCCGGCGAAACGAAGCCCGGCGAAACGAAGCCCGGCGAAAGCCAACCCTGGCGAAAGCCATCCGTGCCGCCCAGGTTCCCCCCGAAGCCGCGCACCAAAAGGCCTCTCTTGCCCAGGGTCGCCCTCGTGCGTAGCACGTGGGAGGGGGAGGAGCCCCACGTCATCACGATGTGCCCAGACCCCCGACGTCATGATTTTTTCATGACGCGACCCCCGGAGGTCCGGACCTATTCGCCGGGACCGGTTTTTCATCCCGAGTCGTTTTTTGACGGTCCCGAGGGCCGGTAAGGGCCCCCAGAGGCGGAAAATACAGAAAAACCTTCCGTCGTGATTTTTTCATGACTCGAGGGGGTCTGGGTGGGAAGATCACGACAGACGGTTTTGGGCCTCACCGGCCTCCGGGAGCCCTCACCCGGCCCCCGGCGCCCTTGAAGAGCTGTTCGAGATATAAAAGTCCAGTCTGGGGAAGGGGTCCCGAGATCTGGGGCCCATGTTGTGAAAAAAAAAAAAAAAAGCTCGGAGTTCTGGAATGGGCGAGGAAGAGGAACGGGAGAGGAGGGGGTGAAAGAGGAGGAGGAGGAGGAGGAAGAGGAGGAGGATAAGGAGAAGGAGGAGGAGGAGGAGGAGGAGGAGGAGGAGGAAGAGGAGGAGGATAAGGAGGAGGAGGAGGAGGAGGAGGAGGAGGAGGAGGACGGTGGAGGGAGTTGGCCTCTGATGTTTCTCACCCCCGTTTTGATATGCCTTCGGGCCCAGGGTTTCCCTCTCCCCCTCGGGGTGAGGTGCCCCAGAAGCACGGCGATGCCGGCGCGTCTGTCTGCTCTCATGTTTACCCACTTGTTGCCGCTGTTGGCCGTTAAATATAGTGCATCACATTGGGGAGGAAGATGAGGCGGGCACGGATGAGTACTGTAATTGGAGTGGAGGGGCAATGAGGAGGAGGAGGAGGAGGAGGAGGAGGAGGAGGAGGAGGAGGAGGAGGAGGAGGAGGAGGAGAAGGATGTGAGGGGGAGGAGGAGGGGGCGAGGAGGAGGAAGAGGAGGAGGAGGATAGAAAGGGGGGGCATGGAGGAAGAGTAAGTCTGCACGTTTCGCATCTCCCCATCAGCCCATCCAGCAACGATGCCCAGGCGAGTTGCTTTGATCATGGAAGTGTTCATGCGGGCCTCTTGAGGCTGTCCTGGGAGTCTTGAGGAGACTCTTGGGCGCATCTTGAAGAACGTCGATCACAGAGATGGGGGTCTCCTAACAACGCCCCCCTCTGGAGCCCGAGCAGTTGCCTATGGGGGCCCTCTTGTGCTGCTCTGGGAGCGCTCCAGGGCGCTCTTGGGGCCTTCTTGGGGCACTTGCGGAAGCCTTGCAGACCCTCTTCGGACCATCTTGGAGGGTATCGATCAAATAAAGAGGTGTCCCTTAACAGCCTCGCTCCCCGAGTACCCCTTCAAATCGGCTCTCGTGGCCCTCTTGGGGTGCTCCTGGGCGCTCCTGGGGCCTACTTGGGACCCGCTTGGGCCTCTCTTGGGGAGGGGGTCCTCTTGAGGCCGTTAAATCCCATGGGAAGGCAGCGAGTCTTGGGCCAAGCGTCGAAAAAGCTACACAGTTTGATTGTCAGCAGGTCTTGGACAGGTTTTGGCTCATTTGGGAGGCCTCTTCGAGCATGCTGGAAACCATCTTGAGCCATCTTGCGCCATCTTGGAGAGGAGGGAGGAGGGAGGAGGGAGGGGGGAGGCGGGAGGAGGGAGGAGGTCGTCTTGGAGGGGAGGAGGGAGGAGGGCGGAGGGAGGAGGGAGGAGGGAGGAGGTCGTCTTGGAGACTCAGAGGCTCACTTGGAGCCATCTTGGACCAACAGACGACCCTCCTACAGCTCGCCCCGTGCAGGCCCCAGGGGGAGGGGGGAGGGGGAGGGAAGGCCAGGGGGGCCCGATGGGGGCGCGCGCGCATTTTGCGCAAGGTTGCCGGGGCCAGGGTCGCGACGAGGCCGACGGCGCGGCTGCTCAGCGCGCATGGGCTGAGCGGGCTCGCGACCGCAGGAATGTGCTGCTCCAGCGTTGCCTGTTGCGGCCCCGCAGGGAGGTGCGCGCGCCGCGGTCGCGGCCTCCGCTCCGCCTAGGGCCTCCCGGGCCCCGCTGGGGCCCTCGGGCCCGCCTTGCTGCCCTGGCGGCTCGGGCGCTGAGCTGACGCCCGGTGCTTCGGCCGCCGCTCCTGCCACTGCCAAGGCCGCGCCCCTCGCCGCCGATCTCTCTGCCTTGCTGCGCCCGTTCCCTGGCGGGAGCGTCGACGTCACCCACTTGGGCCGCTGCGTTGGCCCAGGTTGGCCGGGTGCTCGTTGCTGTCTGGGCTTCCTCCCGCACCTCTCCGCGCGCGGGTTCGGGGCGCTCCTGCCTCTGAGGGGCCTCTCCTCCGCGATCCCCGGCCGTGCCCTCTGGCCCCCGCTCGCGAGCTTCTCCCGCCCTGACTCCAGATCCGCCCTACTTTGGCTTTTTTCTCCAGCGTAAAATTGCGTCGGAAGTCCACCGATAAGAAGCCGAAAAAGTAGGGCGGACATTTCTGCACCCAACATAAAATAGGCCGGAAATCCAAAGAAGCAGGGCGGACACAGCCACAGCAAAGGAGGGCGGACAAATGGCATCAGCGGGGCTCGACAAGTGAGGCGGCAATTCCAGGCCCCACTTACGAATTTCCCCAAAGTAGGGCGGATCCGGAGTCAGGGCGTCGCTCGCGTCGGGCAGGCTTCGGGGGCGTTGGCGGCGGAAGCGCGTGGTGGCGCTCCACGGGCTGACCACGGGGGACGCCCGGCCTCGCGCCCTGCGAGGAGCGCGCGCGCGCGCGACGGCCTCGCGCGGCCAGGCGGGCGCGCGGAGTCGCAGCCAGCGCCCCCTGCGCGCTCGCAGTTGCCCTTGCCCGCGGTGGCAAGAGAGCGACGTACCCAGACCCCCTCGAGTAATGAAAAAATCATGACGGGACGTTTTTCCTAATTTTCGGCCTCGGGGGGCCCTCACCGGGCCTCGGGAGCGTCAAGAAACGACTCAGGATGCAAAGCCGGTCATGGGGAAAGGGTCCAGACCTCTGGGGGTCGACGTAATGAAAAAATCATTACGTCGGGGGTGTGGGTAGGGCGGGCGTTCGCGAAGCTCGACTCCGCCGAGGTCTCGCCATGGAGGCCTCCTTCCTCCCCTCCTTTCCCTCGCGCCTGCCCCCGCGCGGCGGTTCCCGAGCAGCGGTCCCGTTGCTCGGTTGCTGGCATCTGCGGCGGCCGGGGCGGGCTCCACCCGCGCCGAGCCTGTTGACTTCGCGAGGTCAAGGCCGCCCGCGCCAAATGGGATTGTTCGCCGACGCTTGATCCCGCCCCGTGCCTTTCCGACGCTGGGGTCCGCGATGCGCTTCTGGGCCCGGAGGTCATGCGCCTTCCGTGAGGAGAGTGGCCGGGGTTTTGCGCGCTCGACTCCATGTGGGTCGGGCTGAGCTGTGGTAGCCTCTTCGGGAGCGGGACTCCTGCGGGGCATTGCATGCCGCTCCCGCCTCGGACCTTTGCTTGGACGAGGCGCGCGGAGCATTCAGAGTCCCCGAGGGTTGCGACTACGACTGTCTGATCCTCAATCCCACGGTGGTGAACAGTCGCTGTCAGATCATCTCCTCCAGCACTCAGCGTCTTGGACAGGGCTTTTCGATGTGCCGCATGAGCCTTGCTCCTGGAGGGTGGCTGGCATCATCGTGCGATGACTTGCGCGAACTCTACTATGCCTTCAAGGTGCCGCCATCTCGGGCCAAGCGCTGCGCGCTGCGAGCGTCTTGGCACCCGTCGGGGTCTCCACTGTGAAGTCGGGCGTGTCCCTCCGCAGGAGGAATATTCCAACACACAGTCAACAAAAATAGTCTGGGGGCGAGTTTGGGAGCACTTCTGTTTCTTGCTCTTCTGGGGCATGTTCTCCGTATTTGTTTAAAAAAGCTTTCGCCAAACAATCCCCTTGTGGGGGGGGACATGCCCCACCTAAGTCTATTGCCGGGGCCCCGTGTTAAAAGCAGGACCGCCTTCCAACACCGTGTAGCTGCTGCAGTGTTTGAGGAGAAGGCGCGCGGGCGTGAAAGCGAGAGCCGGAAGTATGACAACGAGCCAGCCTCTACCCGTTCAGTTGTTTCGGAAGTTTGAGAGGAACGCGCGCGGCGCTTTGGGGAGAGTCGCATGTTGTTACAGCACCGGCCATTCATTCTTGAACAGGTTTCATGATGTTAGACGAGTGAGCTCGGCGCGAAAGCGAGATTCGCAGTTCGAAAACGGCTGGCCCTCTATCTTTGAAGCCTTTACCGGTATTCAAGGCGAGCGTGTGCGGCGCTGATGCGAGAGCTGCATTGAGAAAACACTTTGGGCTCCCCATCCTTGATACTGTTGTTGGATTGGTGGGTGCGCGCGGCGCTAAGGCGAGAGCTGGGCTTTGGAAATGACAGGCCCTCCGATGGAGGAGGAGGAGGAGGAGGAGGAGGAAGAGGAAGAGGAGGAGGAGAGGGAGGAGAAAGAGGAGAAGGAATATGGAGGATAATCCAGGGAGGAGGAGGAGGACGGAGGGAGGGAGTGGAAGAAGACGGCCCGGAGGGGGGAAGTACAGGGCAGGAAGGAGGAGGAAGGAGGGAAGAGGAGGAGGAGGAGCAGGAGAAGGAGGAGGAGGAGGAGGAGGAGGAGAGGGGGGGGAGGAAGGAAGGGGGGAGAGGAGGGAGGGCGGCCCTCCCAGCGCCCGTCGCGGTGAGGAGAAGCTCGCCGCCACCGCGGCGCGCGTGGTGACCATGGCCGCTCGAGGGGGGGGGGTCCAGCAGCGAGTGCAGAGGACGACGGCGACCGCCGTGGATGCGCCGACGAAGGCGGTGGGATGATCAGCGGGCGGGGCGGAGGGAGGCAGGGGGAGGGCGGTCTCCATAGACACGGCACGGACTTTGCAGCGCCGTGCCCGAGGGAGCGGAGCGCGTTCTTATACGACGGTCCGGAGGTGGGGGAGTGGGAAGATGAGCTGGATACGAGGTAGCGATAGAAGCGTTGCACCCGGAGCGTGAGAGCATCTCTGGTCTCGTGAGGGTGGATGGGGTGCCTTCTTCATGCGCCCCCTGCGTTGGGGGTGGGGCCCATAGCGGGTGGACTACACCCCGTGAAAACAGTGTGTAACAAAAGTGGCACATGGAAGCCGAAACGATGTCGAATCAGACCAGGCGGGGTCCGTCGCATCAAATGACATCCGCCTGCCAATATTACGGAACCACGTCTCGTCTGCAGTGCGCGGTGCATGTTAGCCATCCGATTGTGGGAACGAAACCGCAAGGCAGAGCCGGGATGCGCCCGCGCCAGCGGCCCTGTGAAGGATTAGCTTGGAATAGCATCCAGGCATTAAGTGACATCCGCCTCCCAACGTTGCGACCGGGCGCACAAACTAAAGTGTGGCATATCAATGGCATGGCCCATGGTGCACGCTTGCGCACGCTGCCAACATTGAAAGGCGAACATCACTTAATGATCCTTTTTAGGCACTGCCGTCTGCAGATCATTCAAGAAGCTCGTCTTGTTGATTGTGTTTTAACTTTCTCCCGGCTGCGTGGATGTCGTACCTGTTTGGGCGTGCTCCAATCGTTATGGCGGCAATTGCCTTACAGCATTGGCAACTTCTGTCGCTCGGGCAGATGGAATGGGAAGCGCGCGATCCCTGATCAATAAAATGGTGCCCGGGCGGCTGTCGTGGTCTGTCGCGGCTTCCCTGGGAGGGTCGGGGGGGGGGGGGGAACGCGAGGGAGAAGAACGTGAAGATGCGAAACAGGAGAACGCCGAGGAGGGGGGAGGAGCAGGAGGACTAGAAGGAGGACGCGAATGAGGATGCTGATGATGTTTCGGCGGAGGAGCGAGAGCTAAGCAGTAGCCGGCGATGTGGCGAGAACGCATGTCGTTTTCGTCGTGGTCGCCGTGGTCGCCGCGGTCGCCGTCGTCGTCGCGGTCGTCGTTGTCGTCGTCGTCGTCACCGTCGTCGCGGTCGTCGTCGCCGACGTCGACGTCGCCGTGGTCGCCGTCGTCGTCCACCGTTCCTGGCAAGAACGGCTGCGTTCTGGGCCTGGGGCCCACGGCCCGCGGGCGCAACTCCCTATTGGGCGGGAGCAGGCTCAATGTGAAAATCTTCTCATGGCGGCAACTGTTCGGTGTCTGGCGAAACTACTTAACGATTGGGCGCGGGCGAGTTCAATGTGCAAATTCGTATACGGGGCGCTTTCCCGTTGCCCAGGGCCCCACTTAACGATCGGGCGGCGACAGGTTTAGTTTGTAAGGTCGCGCGCGGGGCGCGCTTTGCGTGAGGTGGCGCGCCCCGGCGCGCCCGCTTTACGATAAGGTTTTCCGCTTCTCGCGCGTGAAGAGATGCGATTGGAAGCGTCGATCGTAAGGTGGAATGTTTGGATCGGAATTTGGGGGGGTGGGTCCGACGTGAAACGGAGACCCTCCCTACCAGGAAATCGATTTCGGTTTCGGGTTCGTGTCGTGCGTGCCGCGCGCCTGCGGGCGAGGCGAAGCTGCATGGGCGGGCGAGAGGAAATCCTCCTGTGGCTGGGCCGCGGCCGGACCAAATGTTCCTCCTCCGGCGGCCGGCGCCGCGCGGTGTCCCGCCGGTGTCCCGCGGGTGTCCCGAAATCCTCCTGCGGCTGGGCCGCGGCCGGACCAAATGTTCCTCCTCCGGCGGCCGGTGCCGCGCGGTGTCCCGCGGGTGTCCCGTGGTGTCCCGTTGAGTGAGATCGATAGTGAGATCGATATTGAGATCGATGCGGTGCCCGAGGCGTCCCGCGGTGTCCCGCGGTGTCCCAGAAAGCGATATCGATAGTGATATCCATATTGATTGAGATCGACAGGTGTTCCGTGGTGTCCCGCTGAATGAGATCGATAGCGAGATCGATCGTGAACTCGATGTGGTGTCCCGAGGTGTCCCGTGGTGTCCCGTGGTGTCCTATGGTGTCCCGTTGACTGAGATTGATACTGAGATCGACTGTGAGACCGATAGTGAGATCGAGAGGTGTTCCGCGGTGTCCCGTGGTGTCCCGCGGTGGCCCGTGGTGTCCCGCGATGTCCCGTTGAGTGAGATCGATCGTGAGATCGTCAAGTGTCCCGCGGTGTCCCGTGGTGTCCCGTGGTGTCCCGTGGAGCGAGATCGACAGTGTGATCGATTGAGTCAGATGTTGGTCCCCCCTCTCTCCCCCCACACAACTTCCTTATCACCCGAAGGGTGGTCGTATAGGTATTTAAAAAAAACTAGTTTTTTTTTTAAATTGAATAAAACAACCGTCCCACTTTACGATCGATGCTTGCCGTCTAATTTTGTTCACACGAAGCGCAGGGGGGGGGAAACAGATCGTAAGGCGGGCGCGCGGGGGCACGCCACTTCACGCGAAGTGCGTTCTGCATGTCAGTTCACACACTAAACCCCCACCCGCCCGATCCTTGAGCGGGATTGCCGGGCGACCTCAACTGCACCCCGCTCGTGAATTTACACTACATGCTAGAACCCGCCCCCCGCCGGATCGTCGACGCGTTTCGTCAGACAGCGCCTCGCAGGTCCCACTGGTCTCGTCAGTCCCACAGGTCCCCCAGGCTTCACGGGCGTGAACACCTGCAGGTCTCGCGGGTCCCGCAAGGCTCGCAAGTCCCGCGCGCCCCAGAGGTCGCGCAGGCCCCGCCGCTCCCACGAGCCCCAAAGTCCCGAAATACCCGCAGGTCTCGCAGACCCTAACGAGGCCGACGCTTCGCACAGGTCCCGCAGGTCCCACAGGCCCCACAGCTCCCGCAGGTCTCGCAGGTCGCACAGGTCCCGCAAGACCGACCGTCCCCGCAAGTCGCCCAGGTCCCGCGTGTCTCGCAGGCCCCACAAGTCGCGCAAGTCCCACGGGGGCACAAGTCCCACGCGCCCCACAGTACCCACAGGGCGGCGCGCTAAAAGACGAGAGGGGGTCGCGCGAAAACCTGAGAATGATGGGGAATTACCCATCCCCGTGAAAAAAAACGAAGTGGCACAGGTATGGGAGCCGAAACGATGTCGAATCAGACCAGGTGGGGCCCTTCGCATCAAGTGACATCCGCGTGTCAATACTACGGAAGAACGTTTCGTCTGCATTGCGCCGCGCATGTTAGCCATCCGAGTGCGGGAGCGAAACCGCAAGGCAGAACGCGGGTGCGCCCGCGCCAGCGGCCTTGGGACGGATTAACTTGGAAGAGCATCCAGGCCGCAAGTGGCATCCGCCTCCCAACGTTGCCACCGGGCGCGCGAGCCAAAGCGCGGCAGGTCAAAGACCTGGCCCATGGTGCACGCCTGCGCACGCTGCCAACATTGAAAGGCGAATCTCACTTAATGATCCTCTTTGGGCGCTGCCGTCTGCAGATCATTCAAGAAGATCGTCTCGTTGATTGTGTTATTGCCTTTTTTTCCAGCTGCGTGGATGTCGCACCTTTTTGGGCGCGTTCCAATCGTCCTGGCAGCAATTGCCCCGCGGCATCGGCGACCTCTGTCGTTCGGGCAGAGAACGGGAAGCGCGCGGCCCCCGATCAATAAAATGGCGCCCGGGCGGCTGCCGCGGTCTGTCGCAGCCCCCCCCCGGAGGGCCGGGGGGGGGGGAGCGCGAGGGGAAGAGGGTGAAGACGCGATGGAGGAGGAAAGCGAGGAGGGGGGGGGATCAGCGGGATCAGCAGGAGGAGGCGAACGAGAAAGCCGATGGCGTCTCGGCGGAGGAGCGAGAGCTAAGCAGTAGCCGGCGGCGCGGCGAGAACGCATGTCGCCTGCGTCGCGGCCGCAGTGGCCGCCGTCGTCGCGGCCGTCGTCGTCGTCGTCGCCGTCGTCGATGTCGTCGTCGTCGCCGTCGATCGTCGTCGCCGTCGATCGTCGTCGTCGTCCGCCGTTCCTGGGGCCCAGGGCCCGCCAGGCGTTGTCGGGCGCAACTCTCTGTCGGGCGGGGGCGGGCTCGCTGTGGAAATCCGCTCCGCGGCGGCAGGTGTTCGACGTCTGGCGGAACTCTCTACGGCGTGGGCGCGGGCGAGATCTCTGCGCAGCTTCGCATGCGGGGCGCGCTTCTCGTCGCCCACGGACTCCGATTAACGATCGGGCGATGACTGGTTTAGCGCGTGAAATCACACGCGGGACGCGCTTCGCGCAAAGTGGCGCGCCCTGGCGCGCCCTTTTTGCGATATTTGTTTTTTGCTGCGCTCCCCCCCCCCCCGCGTGGATGTCGCACCTGTTTGGGCGCGCTCCAATCTTTCTGTCGGCAATTGCCCGGCGGCGTCGGCAGCCCCCGTCGCCCGGGCAGACGGAATGGGAAGCGCGCGATCCTTGACAAATAAAATGGCACTCGGGCGGCTTCCGCGGTGGGTCGCGGCACCCCTGGGAGGGCCAGGGGGGGGGGGGGGGCGCGAGGGAAAAGAACGCGAAGATGCGAAGAAGGAGGAATACCAGGAGAGGGGGGGAGCAGGAGGATTGGAAGGAGGAGGCGAATCAGGACGCTGATGATGTTTCGGCGGAGGAGCGAGAGCTGAGCAGTGGCCGGCGATGCGGCGAGAACGCATGTCGTCCTCGCCGTGGTCGCCGCCGTGGTCGCCGTCGTCGTCGTCGTCGTCGTCGTCGTCGCCGTCGTCGCGTCGTCGTCCGCCGTTCCTGGCAATGGCGGCTGCGTCCTGGGCCTGGGGCCCAGGGCCCGCCCGTCGTTGTCGGGCGCAGCTCCTTATGGGGCCGGGGGCGGGCTCGCTGCGGAAACTCGCTCCACGGCGGCAGGTGTTCGATGTCTGGCGGAACTCGTTAGCGAGTGGACGCGGGCGAGCTCGCTATGTAAATTCGCATGCGCGGGACGCGCTGAAGGATGGGGGCGGTGGCTGGTCTGGCGCGTACAATCACGCGCGGGGCGCGCTTCGTGTAGAGTGGCGGGCCCCGGCGCGCGCCCTCTTCGCGATGTGGTTTTCTCGCGTCTCGCGCGCAAAAAATATGACGGGAAGCGCCAATCGCAAAGTGGAAATGTTTGAATATAAAACAGTATGTTTACATTGCTTCTTAGTTTAACAGATCCCACTGTGCGAATGACGCTTCTTGCCCTGTGTTTCCAGGCACGAAACGCGTAAAACAACATGTCGTGAAGTGGGCGCGCCGGGGCGCGCCCACTTCACGCGAAGTTCGTTCTGTGAATGAACTTGCGCACTAAACCCGCGCCCGCCCGATCGTTGAGCGGGATCAGCGGGCGACCTCGACTGCGTCGCCCCGCGCGTGAATTTACATGATAGAGCCCGCCCCCCCGCCGGGTCGTCAGGGCGGTTCGTTCGGCGACGCGCCGCAGGTCCCGCTGGCCTCGTCAGTCCCACAGGTCCCCCAGGCCTCGCAGGTCGCGCAAGTCTCACGGGCCCCTCAGGTCTCGCGGGCCCCGCGGGCCTCGCGAGCCCCGCGCGCCCCGCAGGTCCCACGGGTCGCGCGGGCCCCACGGCCCCCGCGAGCCCTATCAGGCGCCGCGAGGCCCGCAGGTCTGTCAGGCTCTAACAGGGCCGACGCTTCGCACAGGTCCCGCGGGTCTCACAGGCCCCGCAGTTCCCACGGGTTTCGCATGTCGCACAGGTCCCGCAAGACCAACCGATCCCGCAAGTCGCCCAGGTCCCGCATGTCTCGACGGCCCCACAAGTCGCGCAAGTCCCACGGGGACACAAGTCTCACACGACCCACAGGACCCACAGGGCGGCACGCTAAAATACGACAGGGGATCGCGCGAAAACCTGATACTTGGGCAGACTCACCCATCCCCGTGAAAAAAATGTTTAACACAAGTGGCGCAGGGACGGAAGCCGAAACGACGTTGAATCAGACCAGGCGGGGCCCGTCGCATCACGTGACGTCCGCTTGTCAATCGTACGGAAGAAAGTCTCGTTTGCATTGCGCGGCGCATGTTGGCCATCCGACTGCGGGGAACGAAACCGCAAGGCAGAACGTGGACGCGCCCGCGCCAGCGGCCCTGTGAAGGATTAGTTTGGAAGAGCATCCGGGCATTAAGTGGCATCCGCCTCCCAACGTTACCACCGGGCGCGCAAGCCAAAGTATGGCATGACGATAACCCAGCCCATGGTGCGCGCACGCGCACGCTGTCAACATTCAGAGGCGAATGTAACTTCATGGTCATCTGTGGGCCCTGCCGTCTGCAGATCATTCAAGAAGATCGTCTTGCTGATTCTGTTATAGATTTTCCCGGCTGCGTGGATGTCGCACCTGTTTGGGCGTGCTCCAATCTTGCTGTCGGCAATTGCCTGGCGGCGTCGGCAGCCCCTGTCGCTCGGGCAGACGGAATGGGAAGCGCGCGATCCTTGATGCATAAAAGGGCACTCGGGCGGCTTCCGCGGTCAGTCGCGGCTTCCCTGGGAGGGTCGGGGGGGGAACGCGAGGGAAAAGAACGCGAAGATGCGAAGGAGGAAAACGAGGAGAGGGGAGGAGCAGGAGGATTAGAAGGAGGAGGCGAATGAGGACGCTGAAAGGCGAATATCACTTAATGATCCTCATTGGGCGTTGCCGTGTGCAGATCATTCAAGAAGATTGTGTGGTTTCCAACCATCCTGTGGTGTTGGGTCCTCGTTTTGACGAGACGGTCCCCGCATTCCTTCCTCCCTCCCCCCTCCTCCCTCCACAATTACACAATATGAAAATACTCTCCCACTTCCCCTGATGGCGTCCCGAAGATATCCGACACCCCCCCGCGTACTGTTTTTTTACACAGGATTCCCGGGAAACGGGTTTTCGCTTGCGTTTTTTTTCAAAATGCTGTTCTCGCTGAGGCGCCAGCCTCATTTCTGCTCCCGAATCGTTCCGAATCGTGCTCCCGCTGCAGCGTGGGCCTCATTTTCGGATCGGTGTTTGGCCTCCGTCGTTCAGGATGGCGTTCTCGCCCCAGCGCGGGCCTCTTTCTCGCGCGCCCGTCCGCCCGCCACCACCGCGCCGCACCACCACCACCACCACCACCACCACCACCACCACCACCACCACCACCACCACCACCACCACCACCACCACCACAACCACGCACACACGCACGCACGCACGCACGCGCACCACCACCCACTACGCACGCGCGCGCGGAGCCACAGGTCCGCTACGACACGCGTCCGCGGATAGAGAAAATCAGCGCCATGGTAAGGGATGGGAGGGAGGGGTAGGATGTCAGATATGACGCGAGCGCACCTAGCTTGTCCCTCCCCCCTCCCCCCCACCTCCCCCCTCCTCCCTTTCCTCCTTCCTCCCTGCGTTTCACCCACCCAACACGGCGCTTCGTGGCCCCATCGGGAGCTCCACCGAAGGCCCCAGTGGCAGGGTTCGCATGGCGTCCTCGGGCCATTCCGGCACACCCCTCACGAGGATCGTGGCCGCACAGGAGCTCCACCGAAGGCGCCACTGGCAGGGTTCGCTTGGCGGTCTCGGGCCATTTCGGCACACTCCTCACGAGGATCGTGGCCCCATAAGGAGCTCCACCGAAGGCCCCAGTCGAAGGGTTCGCATGGCGGCCTCGGGCCATTTCGGCACACCCATCACGAGGATCGTGGCCTCATAAAAAGCTCCACCGAAGGCCCCAGTGGCAGGGTTCGCATGGCGGCCTCGGGCCATTTCGGCACACCTCTTACAATGATCGTGGCCCCATAAGGAGCTCCACCGCAGGCGCCAATGACAGGGTTCGCATGGCGGCCTCGGGCCATTTCGGCACACCCCTCACATCGTGGCCCCATAGGAGCTCCACCGAAGGCGCCACTGGAAGGGTTCGCATGGCGGTCTCGGGCCATGTGCTCCACCGAAGGCGCCAGTAGCACGGTTCGCGTGGCGGCCTGGGGCCATTTCGGCACACCCCTCACAAGGACCGTGGCCCCATAGGGAGCTCCACCGAAGGCGCCAGTGGCAAGGTTCGCGTGGCGGCCTCGGGCCATTTCGGCACACCCCTCACAAGGATCGTGGCCCCATAAGGAGCTCCACCGAAGGCGCCAGTGGCAGGGTTCGCATGGCGGCCTCGGGCCATTTCGGCACACCCCTCATGAGGATCGTGGCCCCATAGGAGCTCCACCGAAGGCGCCAGTGGCAGCCTCCGTCATGGCTTTCAGAGCCCTCTCCTGTTTCTGCTCCTCGCTCAGGGGGACGCCGTCCTCGTCGTCGACGCCCGCGAAGACGGCCACGAACGTGTCCCTGAGCATGTCGGGTTCTGGCGGGAAGCCGCGGCCACGTAGAGAGCGCGGGCGAAGATTGTGTTCACAATTGCTGTATCCTCAAGTGCGCATGGTTGGGTCTTTCGCCAGGCTAACTAATTCTGTTATATTTTTCCCGGTCTTGTGCAGTCGACCTTGCTCGGGTGCATGACGCAGTCCATCCCCATAGGCTCCACCCCCCGCCACTACCCGAGCACGGGGGCGTCCAGACACCACCTCTGGGCCCCGAGGGGGAGGGCTAGGGCTGCACGCGGCGACGCTGGCACCCGCGGCGCCGAAACCTACGCTGTGCTCACGAGGGCACGGTCGGTCAGGCTCGTTGTGGCCTGTGCTCGATGCGCATGCTTGCACTTCCGCCGAGGGACGTTCGTCTCCCAATATATCGCTTTGCAGCTTGGCAGAGTGCTTGTTCTGGCCGAGACCTCGATGCCGAGAATCCAAGCTACACTGGAGTGTCGGGCGCTGTGCCGCGTATCTTCGGCCCCAAGAGGCGCCTAGTACGGCCCAAGAGGGCGCCCAGACGGCCCCAGCAGGCTCCAGGACGCCCAGGGGGCATTGGGAACCGGCCCGAGATCGCCCCAAGACGGGCCAGAACGATGGCGAGGCATGTCAGGAGGCCCCCCAAGACGCCCCAAGAGGGTTGAAAGCAGGCTCCGCAGCAATGTTCGGTCAAGCCGTTTCGGCTCAGTCCGTTCTGTTCCGTGGCCCAGGCGGGATCAAGCTTGAAGCCCTCGTGGCCGCCGCTGGCCAGGTCCACAGACACCGCGACATGGGGCGACACCTGGATCTCCTGGCCATGATGGCGTTTATCGCCGCCCGCCCTGTGGAAGGTACGTACATTGGGAACGCCTGGAACCAACACCCACTGAAGCATTGCGCGTCGAGCTTGTTGTCGGGATACGCATTTTCCTCCGTGGAGGATGCGAAATCCCAGTGCTTAACGATGGGTACCTGCTGGGGTGTGTATGACAATGGATGTGATGAATCACCCGCCGACGTATATCTGTGCGATGCGACTCTGCTTTCCGTCCTCTCGACTTCATCAGCAAGCTGTGTATTTGAGAAGCTCAGTCCCATTCCAGCGACGCTCAAAGTCACGTGGTTATGCAATTGGCCGGAGACTGTGTTTCAACAGACGGGTATCAGCGCTATGGGAGCACCGATTTACCACAGTTCGAGCGCGAGCATGTACCTCTACCACGACCCCGGCTGTAATGGCGACAGCTCACTTGTTGATCTCTGGATTTTTGATTATGAGGAGCCAAGCACGAGCGCTGTCAACGACTTGGACGGAGACGGTGCCTGCGTGAGTGGGGCTTACTTCATCTCCTCGAGTACACGCCCGCCCCTCGGCGACGCCATTTGGAGAGTATATTGCGAGTCGAGCTGGCAAGACATGACAGTTTGGGTCTACGAGGTGGTTGTCTGGAGCCAGCACACATTGAAGCATTGCTCTGGCGCGACACTGGCGAGTTACACATTTTCAGCCGTGGAGGACGCAAAATCCCAATGCTTAACGATGACTACCTGCTGGGGTGTGTATGACAATGGATGTGATGAATCACCAGGCGACGTATATCTGTGCGATGCGACTCTGGTAACCACAGCTTCCGACCTCTCGACTTCATCAGCAAGCTGTGTTTTTGAGAAGCTAGCTTGTTCCATGGCTGGTCTGACTTATAATGAGCAGGAGATGACGGACTACTTCTGCTCGAGGCCTGATTACAAGGCATTCGCTTTCTCAGCCGATTGTAGTTTTTGGGGGTTTGCGACGGCACGGGTTTCACAAGAACAAGCGGACGCAGACGCAATTGATTGGTGTGACGGAAATGGGCTTGGGTCAGTTGGTTCAGTGCAAGGGTGCCGCGTTCAATACGTGGCGGCTGATTGCCAGACGGAGTCGACACCCACATCAGTGCCGACGCCTGCTCCACCGGCGACTCCTTCTCCGACGCCGGCACCGCCGACGATCACGTCGACCGCGACCGTCACGAGCACCACGCCGCTTTGGGTAGTGAGCTTCAAGATGGAGTTTTCAAGCACAGGAACCAAAGAAAACGTGACACTGTTGATGGCGTCTCATTTCATTACCGAGCACAATCTGGAAGAAGACCAGTTGACAGTAGTCGTTACGTCTTCTTCCAATCCGTCAGTTCGGCGGCTCTCCGTTTCATCGCCATGGGAGATTGACGTCGAGATAGTCGCGCCTGAGCAGGGCGCAGAGGAGATATTCCAAACAATGGAGAACATGAGTTTGGACCCCAATGCTACTGCGAGGGCCCTGCAGGCAGCGTTCGAATCACAGGGACTTGAAATGGAAGAGAATTCGCTGGTCGTCGCAGAGCCAGAGTTAAAGATCGTCACCGTCACTATGACTACGCAGAGCGCGACGTCTTACACAGAAACAGGAACGTCGGTCAGCGCGACTGTCACGACGACCACCGACTCCAGCTCGACAAGCGCCACCATGACGACGAAATCTGCCACGTCAAGCACCGCCACCACGACCGCTACGAGTTCGATCACCGAGACGTCGACGAACTCTGTCACGTCAAGCACCACCAGCGCCACGACCAGCTCCAGGTCCACCTCCACCGAGACGTCGACAAGCTCTGTCACGCCAAGCACCACCAGCGCCACGACCAGCACGAGGTCCACCTCCACCGCGACGTCGACGAGATCTGTCACGCTAAGCACCACCAGCGCCACGACCCTGACGGCCACGAGCTCCTCCACGACAAGGTCCACCGCCTCAACGGAGATGACAACGGGCTCCTCCCTGTCAGGCACGACCGTCACAATGCAGACGGCCACAAGCTACCCGTACGGTTTGCTAGCGGTGGATGGGCAAGAAGGCGTCGAGGCATCAACATTAGTCATAGTTGGTGTCGTGATCGTTTCCTTGGTCTGCAGCGCCATGGTCTACCGGATGAGGCACAGATTTTTCGGACTGATCAAAAATGCGGCAGCCCAGCATGGCTTGCAGGACGCGGAGATTGGCAATCCAGGGGCAGAGGCTGTCGACCAGAAGCCAGATCATGCCTGTGATAACACCGTCCGTCCTGAGCGTGACGATGCCCATGTTCGAGTAGATAACAAAGACATAGCCGAGCGCAGCATGCGCGACGCGGAGAATGGCCGTCCAGGTCCAGAGGCCGCCGACCAGGAGCCAGAGCATCACTTTGAGATTTGAGTTTGGGCGCACGTCTGATTTTCCGAGCACAGGGTTCTGTGCCACGAGCCAGGGGGGCAGGGGGGCAGATCAGTTGGAGCAGAGGAGAAAAGAAAAGGCACAGCACAGTGGGGGCAACGACTCCCTGCTGGTGTGTTTGTGCCTCCCATAGTGTGAGAGCGCTTTCGTGGCAGGCGCTGTTTCATTGGAAACAGTGTAGAGGAGGAGGTGCGCGCTACGTTCCGCGTAGGCTGTCAATTCTCAATCGTTGTTTCCTTGTTGGCATTGTCTCTTCTCTCCTTAACTCCCTCCTCCAGCCCCGAGCTCCGCAGTTTTTCCCAACCATCCTGTGGTGTTGGGTCCTCGTTTTGAAGAGACGGTCCCCGCGTTCTCCTTCTCTCCTCGTCTTCCCCCTCCTCCTCCACCGTCTGCATGTGTCCCGCACACCCAGTACAGCGCTTCGTGGCCCCATAGGGAGCCCCACCGAAGGTCCCAGTGCTACCGTCCGCATGCGTCCCGCACACCCAGTACAGCGTTTCGTGGCCCTCCTCCCCCTCCTCCCTGCGTTTCACCCACCGTGGCCCCGTAGGGAGCTCCACCGAAGGCCCCAGTGCCCCCGTCCGCATGCGTCCGGAAGCCCAATTTGGCATTTTCACCTACCCAGTGCAGCGTTTCGTGGCCCCATAGGGGGCTCCACCGAAGGCCCACCGTCCGCATGCGTCCAGGAAATGTAATTTGGCATTTTCACCCGCGCAGTGCAGCGTTTCGTGGCCCCATAGGGGGCTTCACCGAAGCCCCCAGTGGGACCGTCCGCATGCGTCCCGGTAGCCCAATTTGGCATTTTCACTCACTCAGTAGAGCGCTTCGTGGCCCCATAGGGAGCTCCACCGAAGCCCTCAGTGGGACCGTCCGCATGCGTCCCGGAAACCCAATTCGGCACACCACCGACACAGTACAGCGTTCCCCCCAGCCCAGTGCAGCGCTTCGTGGCCCCATAGGGAGCTTCACCGAAGCAGATATTCACAAGTACGGTACCCACAACTGCACATGGTTGGGACCTTCGCCAGGATAATTTTTATATATAACCGCGAGTGCCGATCGCGGCGCGCTTCACAGAATACGATGTCCTGGATAATGCGCGTTTGTTTTGCTTGCATTGTCATCCTTATCTTTTTCTTCCGATTACGTCCTCGCTCTGAGCATCCTAGCCTGGTGATCTGCTGCTGTGTGATGCCCTGACGATGGGGGGGGACGCCGTTCTCGCCTGCTGCCCTTGCTCGCCGGCCCGCCTCTATTCCTTCCTTCCTTTTCGGACGAGTCTGGTAGCCTAGTAACTCCTGTGTTCATCTCTCACGACTGGTGTGGCAGTGTGGCAGTCGTATTGCGAAGGTGTACGCTGGCGCTCCTGGGACGGGCTCCCTGGAGAGCTGCGCTCTGGAGGAGCATGCAGTTTACCGCATTTGCCATCTTTACCCCTCCGATGAAAAGCGCTGGCCCTCCTCATCCTCTTGCAGGAAGAGGGAGGAGGGTGAGCAGTGGAAGGGGTCGGGGGAGTCACACTGGGCACGCGGGCACGCGGGCACGTTCGCGCCCCCTACCCCTCTCTCTCTCTCTCTCTCTTCTGCGGCTGCGGGGTCCATCGTCTTGCGCAAGGCTTGCTACTAGGCCTGTTCTCATCGAAGACGCCTACGGCGAATCACCGCCGCCCCATGTTTTGTGTGGCTGAACGTTGCGGCCAGAGCTGGGCCAAGCTATCGTACCATGTGCTCCCCCAGCCGTTGTGGAAGCCCTTCGGAGAGCACGTCGGGGAGAAACAAGAAGAGACGCCGGGAACACACGACAGGCCGCGCCAAGGCCTGGGAGATTTTGCAATGTCGGTCCCGGGCCCCTAACTGACTCCTCAGGATGCTTAGAGGATTTTAGACCCAAGACCTGAGGACACGCCCACTCGTGCCCAGCGGCACTGTGACGGATATGTGTTTCTGCTCTGGAGAAGGGGGGGGCGCCCTTTGGGGCAACCGCCGCGCAGTGCTTCGTGACCCTGGGAGCGCGGGCGCAGCGTAGTTTGCGAGGGATCGTGGCCTTGAGCTCGGAAGCAGCGCCATTCACAGGGGATCGTGGCCTCGGGAGCGCGGACACAGCGTAATTTACATTGAGTTGTTGCCCTCGGAGTGCGAACCCAGCGTAATGTACTATGGATCGCTGCACTGTGAGCACGAACCCAGCTTGTTTTACAACGAGTCGTGGCCCTAAGAGCGCGAACCCAATGTAATTTACCAGGGATCGTGGCCATGGGGGCGCGGACACTGCGTTATTTACAAGGGATCGTGGTGGCGCGGACACAGCGTAATTTTTTGCGGAGCGTGAACCCCGCGGAATTTATTAGGGATCGTTGCCCTGGGAGCGCGAATCCAGGGTAATGTACTGCGATGGATCGTTGCGCTGGGAGCGCGCACCCAGCGTAATGTACCGGGGATCGTGGCCCTGGGAGCGCGGAGGCAGCGCAATTCACTAGGGATCGCGGGTGGCCCTGGGAATGCGGGCTCAGCGCGATTTACGAGAGATCGCGGCTCAGCGCGGCCCTGCCGTGATGAGTTCGTTTCCGGGTCCGTTGCTTGTGGCCCCTTTCTGGGTCCGCGGGGTTGGGGGAGCGACGGATGGGGGTCTGTCTTCTCCTCCCCCGCTCCTGTCGTCCTTCTGCGTGTGCTCAGGATACCTTCGCTGACTTTGACGCGCGTACCTTCATCGTGTTTTCGGCGTACTTTCACTAACTTCTTATTACAAGCAATACAGACCGCGTACCTTCGGCGTACCTTCAACGAGTGTATCCGACGCAACTCCAGAGTACCTTCGGCACACCTCCGGTATACCTGCGCAGTTTACCAGGGGCCGAGCGCCATCTACGATGCATCTTGACACAGGGAGCGCGACCCCTGCGCAATTTACGAGGACTCGTGGCACTGGCAGCGCGGACGCTGTGCAGTTCACGTGGGATCGCGTGGCCCTGGACACCTCGACTGGCAACGAGGCACGGAGATCCCAGGCGTCCCCTGGTACGCCCGGCGCGTCGCCCAGCACGTTCCCTGACACGTTCCGTGGCGCGTCCCGTAGCGCGTCCCCCTGGCACGTCGCGTGGCGCGTCCCCACGGCACGTCCCCTGGCACGTCGCGTGGCGCGTCCCTCGGGGCGTGCTGCGGCGCGTCCCCCTGGCATGTCCCTTGGCGCGTCCCGTGGCATGTCCCTCGACGCGTCCCTGGGCACGTCACTGTGCGGCACGGCACAGCGCAGCGAAGCACACCACAGCCCTCGGCACTGTATCATCACCATCGATATCTTCAGCATTGCCACTGGCCATCGCCCAATTGGGGTCCTGTGAAACGTTTCCATGCCTCGCAGTTCTAAATCTGTTTCCAGGCTCGTGGATCGATCATGTTGGGCCCGGGCTCAGGGCCCAGGGCCTAAGAAGGCCGCGGGGGCGGCGGTGGCGGCGGCCGCGGCGACGGCGGCGGCGGCCGCCGCGACGGACGCGGCGGCTTTCAAACGAGGGGGGGTCGCCGGTGTCGGTCCCCACGTCGGAGCCTTCATTCCTGGGGTCCTCGTGGGGCTTTTTGGGGGCCGCCTTGAGCCATGTCGGGGCCATCCTGAGGCTTCAAGAGCCTATCGAAAGCGAAAAGGCAAGAAGGCAAACATAATGTAAAACGTAGTACGTTTGAAGGATGTTGACCTCCTGGGGGCCTGCTTCAGAGGCTTCGTTGCCACTTGGAGCCGCATTGGAGTGGTCTTCGGGCCTTCTGGATGCATGTTGGAAACAATATTGAACCATCTCGGGCTCTCTGGGGCCTTCTTGGAGCCATCTAGGGCCATCAAGAACCCTTTGACACTTCGCGCTCCCCCCCTCTAGACCCAGGGCGCGGGGTAGGGGGAGAGGGAACCCCCTCCCCCAAGGAGAAGAGGGGGGTTCGGCAAAACGAGGTCGCCAGAACACTCACGAACCTGAAAGGCTCGTTGGATTATCACAGGCAGTCCAAGTGGACAAATCCTGATATGCCCAAGGGCTCGCCAGCGTGGGACAAGACTTGGTTGTTCCTCAGCGGCGCGGGCTCAATGAGCCGACAGCCGTCATTGCTGAGAGCACGACGCAGACCTTTCAGTGCACACCTCTAATGATCTAATGAGCGTGCGCAGGTGCTGGGCTCCTTGCTGGCCGCCGCGGACAGCACCTGGTGCCCCTGTCTCACCCGCGCAGGCGACCACATAGGGTCCAAACGTCGCCCCAAGACGGCCCAACAATGGTCCGTTCTTGCGATTATGTGAGTTGTTCGTATGACGAGGACGAGTCGCTCTTGTGATGCAAGCGGGTGATTCGTATGATGCGAGAGAGCTGTTCTCGCGACAGCACCAGGACGTCCCCAGACGTCCCAAGAGGGCCCCACCACGGCCGCAGACGCACCAGAGAGGGCCCAAGAGGGCCCCCAGGGAGCTACAAGAGGGGCCCCAAGACAAGGAATCCGAGCTGACATTTCGAGCCCTCCGCCCCAGATGACCACCGAGGCAGCCAACAGGCCCCCAATAGGCCC
>CAUYUJ010016142.1:231056-253115 GCA_963575745.1 Prorocentrum cordatum | reverse complement strand
TGTTCAGTCGGGCATGTCCCTCTACAGGAGGGATTTTCAAACATAGCCCCAAAATAGTCTCGGCACGATTGTTTTGATGTTTTGACCATTTCTGAGGGCGTTTGACAATTTTTATGTTTTCCTTCAAAATCTGCCTGTAGGGGGACATACCCGACCCAATTTTCGTGGGATGGTTGCAGCGGGAGCTCGCCTCGAGTCTCGGATGGGGTCTCGTCCTTTGCACGATGGCCCCGTCAGGCCAACCCGAGTCCCCCGAGCCCGAGTCCTGTGATTCCTCGCAGGAGGATTCCTCGAGCGGGACTCCTTCTCCTCCTCCTCCTCCTCCTCCTCCTCCTCCTCCTCCTCGTCCTCGTCCTCGAGCCCGTAGTCCTCGAGGGAGGAACACCGAAGACGCGCAACAACGGCAGAAACATGGACTCTCGGCGCTCCGCGCGGATGTCTCGCATCGGCGCTGGCCCCCCCAGGGCAGCGCTTCTGACGCCGCCCTTGGCGCGCGGAGCGCGCCAGGGTGGGGGGGGGGGCCGCGCCGCTGCCAGAAAACATCGCGGATCTCTCCGTGTTTTTTTTGTGTGTGTGTGTGCCTGTTTGTATGTTTGCTGGTTGTTTTGCTTATATATATACAAATGTATATATATACATGTCTACGATTATTACTATTATTATTATTATTACTACTATTCTCATTATTCTTATGATTGTTATGATTATCATGACTATCATGATTAATAGTATTATGATTATGATTATTTCTATTATCACTATTATTATCATGATTCCCAACCCTCCTTGGTTGGGTATTCGTTTTGAATAGAGGGGTGTGGTCGCGTCCCTTCTTCCGCCTCCCGCCTCCTCCTGCCCTCTCTTCGCCGTCCCTGGGGGGCTGCGATCTGCGAAACTGTCGCCACTTTCGAGGGCTGCTGGTGGGTCCTGCGGAGTGAGGCGCCGCGCGGATCTGAGCGGAACCTCGCCGTTCCTGGGGGGCTGCGATCTGCGAAACTGTCGCCACTTTCGATCCCCTGTTGCCTATCCGCCGGAGCAGTCGCCCTCTGCCCAGCCGCCGACGCAAAGTGTGTGTGTGTGTGTGTGTGTGTTTGTGTGTGTGTGTGTGTGTGTCTGTGTGTATGTGCGCTGTGTGTGTGTTGGTGGTGTGGCGTGTGGAGTGTGGTGTGTGGTGTGTGGTGTGTGGTGTGTGGTGTGTGGTGTGTGGTGTGTGGTGTGTGGTGTGTGTGTGTGTGGGTGTGTGGGTGTGTGGGTGCGCGCGCGCGCGTGTATGTGTGTGTGTGTGTGTGTGTGTGTGTGTGTCTGTGGAGCCCTGTGTTCGTGGAGCCCGGTGTGCGTGGAACCTCCTGTGCGTGGGGAGCCTACTGTGTGAAACCCAGGAGGGGGGCAGGAGGAGCATGGAGAGGAGGGAGAGGAGGATTCCTCTTCCTTCTTCCCCTCCCCCTTCTCCTTCTCCGCCTCCTCACCCTGCCGCCCGCCCCCCCCCCCCCCCCAGCTCATCTACCGTTCTCCCTTCCGCCATTCCCCTCCATCCCACTCCCCCCTCCGCCCCGCTGCCCCCCTGCCTGTCCCGCCGCCGCCGTCGCCGCTGCCTTCGCCGCCGCCGCAGTCGCCGCCTTCGCCTTCGCCGCCGCCGTCGTCGTCGCCGTCGCCGTCGCCGTCGCAGCCGCCGCGGCCGCTGTCGCCGCCCCCACTGCGGTCGTGGCCACCGCCGCGGCGCACGCGGCCCTACCGCCATTTGCGCCGTGGCCGCGTAAGGACCCCCGCCTCTGCGTCTCCGAGACCTCGCGGGACCCCAGGCCGGGGCCGCCCAGCCCGGCGCGTTCGGTGCTCGAGGATGCTCGATCGAGGATCGAGGTTGCAGCTTGAAGCACTCGGAGATCGCGTGCCCAGACAAATCGATTGAGGAAGTCTGCGCTGGTTCGCTCGACGCTGGCGTTCGCAGTGTGCGGGTGCCTCTCCTCGTCGGTTTCGCTGACCGACGCGTGTGGGCTGTTGCCGTCAGTCTTCGGACGGTGATTATCTATCCCGTCCGGTTGCGCTCGGGACGCGGTGCCGCGCGCACCCGGAGGGAGTGCTTCCTGCAGCTTTCACTAAGAGGCGTCTTGCTAGAGGGCTGTCTGTCAATCCTCGGCAGCTGGCTGCACCCTTGGGCTCCTCGTGCTGCGGCACTCCACCTCGGAGCGTTCTTCGTGTGGGGTACCTCAATTGGGCCTTCGGCGGGAGGGCTCGTGGTCTTGATCTGTTCTTGTGGCGCCGCCTCGACTTTGTATTGAGGACGCCGGCGGCGCATCACCGGCTGCTGCCTGGGAGTTTGGCAAAGTGGCGTGCAGCATCGAGAGTCGTGACGCAGCGCGCATGCCAGCTGTCTTTGCGGGGGGTGGGCTGAAGGCCTCTTTGGAGTGTCTTGTGGCCTTTGGCCCATCCTGCCACCGTGCCTGGGGTGTCTCAGAACGACAGTGATCGGGCTGGGAGGATGGGGCTTGGAGAAGTGATCCAATCTTCAGTATTGCCACGTTTGCTGAAGGTGCTTCTTGCATAGTCGTGCCGTGTCTCTTCCCAACCCCTTGATCCCAACACGATGACAGTCTTTTTTCAAAGTCTGGGGCTTCTCGAATACTGGTGGTGGTGATGATGTTGCTGCTGCTGATGATGATGCTTCTGCTGCTGATGATGATGCTGTGGATGACGATGCTGCTGCTGATGGTGACTGCGATGATGCTGAGGATGCTGCTGATGAGGATGACGGTACTGATCATGCTGCGGCTGATGATGAAGAGGGTGATGACGATGACAATGATGATGTTGTGGATGATGATGATGATGATGGTGATGATGATGATGTTGCTGCTGCTGATGATGATGATGATGATTATGATGATGATGATACTGATGCTGATTTATGTTGATGGTTCTGATACTGATGCTGATGATGTTGGTGGTGGTGATGGTGCTGAAGATCATCAGGATGTCACTGCTTTTGCTGATGACGATGATGGCGATGGTGATGACGACGACGATGTTGGCAATGATGGTGGTGGTGATGATCAGAATGATGATTATGATGAGCATGACTGATGATGTTACGTATGCTACTGATGATGAAGCTGTTGATAATGATGATCATGATGGTGGTGGCGGTGATTATGATGATGATGCTACTGATGATGATGCTGATGGTGGTGATGGTGATGCTGATGATGGTGATGACGATGACGCCGACGATGATGATGATGATGACGATGATGATTATGATGATGATGATGATGAGGAGGAGGAGGAGTAGGAGGAGGAGGAGGGGGAGGAGGAGGAGAAGGAGGAGGAGGAGGAGCAGGAGGAGGAGGAGCAGGAGGAGGAGAGGAGGAGGAGGAGGAGGAGGAGGAGGAGGAGGAGGAGGAAGAGGAGGAAGAGGCGTAGGAGGAGGCGAAGGGGGAGGGAGCAGGACAAACCCGCCAGATCTACGACTACGCGTGTCGCATTACTTTGTGCACGCAGCGAGCCCGCTGTAGTTTTGGGCGGCCGCGCCTCTTGTGCCCGCGCCCCTGTACGAGTGTTCGTAAATTGCCTTAAGTCGGGCCTGTCCCTCGATAGGAGTGATCTCAAAAATAGCGCAAACAAGTATTGGAAGCTTTAAACCAAGAACAAATATGTTGGGGCATTGTTTGACAATTGTTCATTTTTCACCCCAAATCCGCCTGTAGGAGGACTTGCCCGACCTACAAATAGCCCGGCTCGAGTAGGCTCATTATTTTCCAGCCATCCTGTGGCGTTGAGTCCTCGATTTGAAAAGAAAGCGCCCCGCGTCTCTCACTTTTTCCTTCCTCCGGATTCTCCCTCCTCCCACCCTTGCCTCTGCCCTCCGCGTGCCAACATTTTCAGCACAGCCCCTCACGCGCTTCGTGACCCCACAGGTAACTCCGGATGAGGAGGAAGACGAGGATGTCGATGAGGAGGAGGAGGAGGAGGATTGCGGAAAGTGCGGGAGTTCCCGCGTGAGGCTGCTGGACGAGGACAGGTATCGGGATTTCTTGCCGTCGCACAAAGACCTCGAGCTGGTGGGGGCGTCCCTGCAGATCCTGAGCGGAACCGCGGGGGAGGATGAGAAGGAAGATGATCAGGAAGATGATCCTAAGAAGGAGGATGAGAAGGGGACGACCAATACGAACGATGATCACGGGAGATGGAAGGGAGAGCGAGAGGAGGAGGAGACGGCGGATGATGAGGAGGAGGAGGAGAAGGAGGAGGAGAAGGAGGAGGCGGAGGCGGAGGCGGTGGAGGAGGCGGAGGATGAGGAAGAGGAGGAAGAGGAGGATGGCCCAGACCAACGGCGTCACGTGACATTCACGACAGCAGCTCTTTTTAGGTGTGGGCCCTTAGATTCCTGTTTTAGGCCCCGGGGCACTCAGACCACTACCTTGAAGTCGGGCCTGTCCCTCTACAGGGGGGAATATCCAAAAATAGTCAAAAAATAGTTTGGGGACTATTGCTTTACCATTTTTGAACATTGTTAGGGCATGTTTGGGGCATTTTTTTATTTTTTCGTTCAGAATCGGCCTGTAGGGGGACAGGCCCGACTTAACACTACCTGCGATGAACAGCTGGTCCTGGGTTTGGGTTTGGGGCGTCGAGGTCCCGAGTCGTGCAGACGTCACGACGTGAGAGGTCGCTGGAGGAGTTTCTCCTGGGGCTCTCGTGCGCGCTGCCGCAGTCACGACCCAGGATGGTGATGATGATGCTGATGATGATGATGATTATGATGATGATGATGATGATGATGGTGGTGATGGTGATGGTGATGATGGTGATGATGATGATGATGATGATGGTGACGATGACGAGGACGATGACGATGATGGTGGTGGAGATGATGATGCTGCTGATGATGATGATGAGTATGCTTCTGATGCTGATGCTGATGCTGACGATGATGATAATGATGCTGATGCTGATGGTGATACTGACGATGCTGCTGACGATGTTGCTGTTGCTGATGCTGATGAGGAAGACTATGATGTTGCTGCTGATGACGATGCTGATGATGTTGATGATTGTGACGATGATGCTGGTGATGCTGATGACGCTGATGATGATGCTGAAGAAGACGAAGTCGGAGAAGATGTTGATGACTCTGATGATGACTCTGATGAGGATGATGATTCTGATGATGCTGATGATGATGATGACGATGATGATGATGGTGATGATGATGATGCTGATGATAATGATGATGATGATGATGATGATGATGATGATGATGATGATGATGTGATTATGATGATGATGATGATGATGGTGGTGTTGGTGGTGATGGTGGTTGTGAGGAGGCTGAGAAGGAGCAGGAGAATGAGCAGGTTGAGCGCGAGTAAGGCTTGGACGGGGAGACGAAGGATAAGGAGGCTGAGGGGGGTATCCAGGAAAGTAAGGAGGTGAGGAGGGATACGAGGGCGGAGAGCAACGGGGGAATTAATGGGGTGACAATAGCGGTGATGCTGGTCGATGATGGTGATGACGTTGCTGATGATGTGATGGTGATGCTGATTATGCTGATGTCGCAGATGATGATGCTGATGGTGATGCTGGTGGCAGTGATGGTAATCGTGATGACGGTGGTGGTGGTGATGATGACGCTGCTGATGACGATGATGCTAATGAGTTTGTTGTGTTTAGTGTTGAGGGTGACGATGGCAAATGCGACGACGATTTGATGACGATGGTGATGGTATCGATGATGATCACGATTATTGCTATGGTGGTAGCGGTGGTGGTGGTGGTGGTGGTGGGGTGTGTAGTGGTGGTGGTAATGCCGACTTTTCAGATGATGACAGCGATATTGCTGGTGGTGATAATGATCCAGCTGCCTGTGGCAAGGCCGCCACCGTATCTGCGAATCATTGTGTGTTGGCGGCCCTTGCCGTCACATGTGTAACCTCTGGCCTCCACTTCATGCGGGGCTCTTGTGGGGCCTAGTTGGGTAAACTTGGGGCTGTCTTGGGCTCTCATGGGGCCCTCTTGGGCCCCTTCGGCCGTCTTGACGCCCTCTCGGGCCGTCTTGGGGCACTCCAGACGCCCTCCAGCTTGGGGCATAATTCGGGCCTGTCCTGAGAGGTTGGGGGGCCCTTTTGGTGCTCTCAGTGGGCCCTTTTGGGCCATTGAAGACCGCAAGTGGACCGATCTTTGACCGAAGAGCGCAGATAGCGAAAACAATTTAACTATTCAAGGCTTATCAATGTTCGAGGGTCTCCTGGAGAGCGTCTCGAAGGTGTCTCGAAGCCAGCCGGAGGCATCTTCGGACCTATTGGGCGCTTTGGCTGCGTCTTCAAGCAATGGTGGGTTATTTTGTCATTGTGGTGGTGTTTTTGGGGTATTGGAGGGTTTTGGCAGTATTGGGGTACCTTGGATTGTTCTGGTAGTATTGGAGGGTTTTGGAGGGCCCCAGGGAGCCGTCGGGCCGTCGAGGGAGCGTCGGGAGGAGGGGGCGCTGCTCGCGAAGACGCGCGGAGGGGAGGGGGAGGGGCCTACAATCGATCCACACAGTAGTGATGGGCATTCTCCCCAAGGGTATCCTTGCCTCCTCGGTCCGTCCTTGGCCACTTTCGCTGGCCGCGCCCCGCTCCAGAAGCTTCGAAATGGGCGTCAAAGGCCCTTGCAGCCTCACCGCTCCTCCTTGCTCCTCCTTGTGGTACGGGCCGAGGGTAGACAACTTTTGGAAGCCCTGCCAGGCAGCACTTGGCATTTTACCACGCCTTCGTTGAGCTCTGCAGTCAGATCCAGTCTCTACTCGATGCTACGGTATGCCACGCTCGTGCAATGCCACGCTATGCCACGCCGTGCTGCGCCGTGCTATGCGATGCCACGCCGAGCTGCGCCATGCAGTGCCGTTCAACGCTACGCAGTGCTGCAGTGCTATGGTATGCCAGGCGGCGATGTGCCGGTCACAGCCACTGTGTGCAGCAGTGCGCATTGCGCTGCGTTGCGCTTCGTAGCGTTGCACGCTGATGTCGTCAGCAAACTAGCCACCCCCAGTTGGCAGGGATCTCCGTACGGCCAGGAGCTTCTGCACGGCGTGTCGCGCAGCCGTTTCTGGCCCACCACGCCTCGGCGCGGCGCGCGTACCTCCAGGGGAAGCGGCGGGGAGCCCTGGCGCCGCGCATGGCAAGAGCCACGCGCCCCGTCGGCTTAATGCCCGGGGGGCGCCTCCCTCGGGGGCCGGGAGCGCCAGAGCTCCCTTCTGGCGGGCTCGCGGGCGTCTCGTGGAATCGGGGGGGGGGGGGGCGACAAGCGACGAGCGGGGCTTCTTCTCCTCCTCCTCCTCCCTCCTCCTCCTCCTCCTCCCTCCTCCTCCTCCTCTTCCTCCCTCTTCTCTCCTCCCTCCTCCTCCTCCTCCTTCTCCTCCTCCTTCTCCTCCCCCTCCTTCTCCTCCTCCTCCTCCTCCTCCACCTCCTCCTCTCCTGGGGGGCGGGGGTCGAGGGTTGCAGCAGCGAGGTGCCCTGAAGTGGCCCCGACGGGGCACGACAGGTGGACCTGCCTGCCCCTCCCCCCCCAGTCGGGCGGGGCTGAGACGAGGATGACTCCATCTGGGCCTCCTAGACGGGGTCGGAGGAGATGGGGTCGGAGGATCGCGCCGCATCGCCGATGCATCGCCGATGCGGCTCGATGCGGAGCCTGGTTTTCTCCACGCCGACGTCGCCGATGCATCGCCGACGTCGACGATGCAGCGCCGGTTCATCGCCGATGCATCGCTGATGCATTGTCGATGTATCGGCGATGCGGCGCGATCCTCCGATCCCATCTCCTCCGACCCCATCAGGAAGGCCTCTAATCCAGGGCTCGATCCAAACGGCGTTTTGGCGATCTCGTGGGCCGTTTTCGTTTTGAGGTTGTTTGTCGCAGCAGAGGCAGAAGGAAGACATAATGAGGGGAAAGCAAAACAAGCCGGACACGGAAAGCCCTGCTCAGGTCGATCCCTGGGCGGGGCCAAGATGAGGATGAGTCCGTTCTGAAGCGTCCCGGGGCGCCCTCGGAGCCTTCCAGACACGCTCCGGGAAGGCCGCGGCGCTCGGGGCATATCCTCCCAGACCGTCGGCTCCCAGAGAGAGGTGAGCGTTCTTTTAATTCGGCGTTGCGGCACTGGGCGGAAAGGGGGGCGGTTTGGCTCCCGACCCCTGCTTAGTGCGACTGTTTGCAAGAGTGCTGCCTCTGGGGGGGACTCCACCCGCTCGAAGCAGGCGCCCAAAAAACAGCCAAGCTCTACTCCACGGGGGTGGGAGGGGGGGGTGGGGGGCCCGCTCCGATCGGCGCAACAATGAATAAACAACGATCACGAGCCTCGATGCGTAGCAGCGCCCGAATTTTTGTGCCCTCGGCCTGGCTTCGCGCCTTGCCTGGGAGGGGCCCCGAGGAGGTGCCCGACGGAAGGCGGGCCTGCCTGCCCCCCGAGTGTGCGGGCAGGACTTCTGTCCGGGCTCCCGCTGCAGCTCGGAGTTTCGGGCTCCCCTCCCCAGGTCTGGACGCCCGAAATGGGTACGGAAAGAACGGGTACAATGCCCAACAGCAGTTCCTGTTCATTTTGAACAGGATTCGCTGTCCACTCCGCCGCGGCCTGTGTCCATTCGAGACAGAAGGCCGCCTGCCCAACAGCGGCCGCTGTTGGTTTGGGACAACATTTGTTGTTGGGCATTGTACCCATTTTTACGTTCCCACTTCGGGCGTCCAAACCAGGAGCCCGAGGCGCACTGGACACGGACACATATCTGCGGGGCTCATTCCGATTCCTCCGATCCGACTCGATCCGATTTCGACTTCGATGTCGATGACCTCCGGTTCCGCTTCGATTCGACTCCGGGCTCCGATGCGGATTCCGATTCCCACAGTGGGGGCCTGCTGGCCTGCCGAGTTCTGCCGATTCGACGTGGCTCCCGACTTGGCTGCCGCTTTCCGCCGACCCGGTCCATTTCGATCGCCGATCCGGCTTGTGGATTCGACTCTGGGCGCTCCCGTGTCTGGCCCCATGGAGGCTCGGCTCTTATCCATCTCCAGCGCGCCTCGGCCTTGCGGCGCCCCGGCCAAGCGTGCCCAGGACGCACGGGATATGGAGGTATGCACGTTGCTCATTTCTAATTCTTCGGGAGTTCTTTGATTTTTTTTTGGGGGGGGGAAGATCCTTTCGTTTCTAGTTGTTCCATCCTGGGCCTCACCCTGGCCACCAGGGGGCCATGGGCCATCAGAAACGAGCACAATCAGAAGTGAGCACGACTAGACCTGCACGACGTGTTGCACATACCGCACACCGCCCGCACGGTGAGGCCAAGGCCCGACCGCAGGGGCCACGGCCGCGCGAGAGCTCGGATGCTCGGCCGCGAGAGCTCCGAGGCCCCACTCGCGGGGCGGGCCCGTCGCCGCGCCGAGGCGGCGGCGGCCCGGGCGCAATCCTCGCGCCGTGGGGGCCGACTTCACGACGAGGGGCTCCCAGACCTGATCGCGTCGAAAGATCAGGACGAGGTTTTTGCCCCCGGGAGCCCTCGCCGGGCTTCGGGGCCGTCGAAGACGACTCAGGATGAAGAACCGGTCCCGGGGAAAGGGTCAGGACTTCCAGGGGCCCCGTGCTGAAAAGTTCATGACGTCGCATTTCTGGGTTTGCTTCTCAGAGGAGAGGGAAGATCAGAGAATCGACAGCGAGCGAGGGGGGAAGTGAGAAGGAGGAGGCTCTCAGCAGGCGGCGGGGCTTCTCGGGAGCCCTCCGGCCTCCTTTGAGGAGTTTCTGCGTCTTCGGGGAAGGCTCAGGAAGCTTCTCAGAAGGCCTGAGGACCGCCGAACTCTCTGAGAGGGCCTGCTCCTTTTCATTTCTCCTTGTGCGTGCCACCGATTTTTCAGAGGAGAGGGGAGAGGGCATGACTCCACGAGCAAGGGGTCATGATGCTGCTGCTGCTGCTGCTGATGATGATGATGAGGATGATGATGATGATGATGATGATGATGATGATGATGATGATGATGATGATGATGATGATGATGATGATGGTGACGATGACGAGGACGATTATGCTGATGATGCTGATGATGTTGATGCTGCTGCTGATGATGCTGATGCTGCTGCTGATAACGATGATGATACTGATGCTGCTGCTGATGATGATGGTGCTGCTGCTGATGATGAGTATTTTGATGATGATGATGATGATGATGATGATGATGATGATGATGATGCTGGTGCTGATGCTGATGGTGCTGATGCTGATGAGGATGATGACGATGATGATGCAGATGATGATGACTATGCTGATGATGGTGATGATGATGCTGCTGCTGATGACGATGATGATGCTGATACTGCTGCTGCTGATGATGACGGTGGTGCTGCTGATGATGATTATGTTGTTGCTGGTGATGATGGTGATGACAACGATGACGATGACGATACTGATGATGATGCTGATGATGATGATGGCAATGGCAATGATGATGCTGCTGCTGATAACGATGATGCTGCTGTTGCTGCTGATGATGGTGGTGCTGTTGATGATGATTATATGCTAATGGTGATGATGATGCTGATGATGACCATGATGATGATATTGACGATGCTGCTGCTGCTGATGATGCTGATCATGATGATCATGATGATGAGGATGCTGCTGATGATGATGATGATGATAATGATGATGCTGCTGCTGTTGATGATGATGATGCTGATGATGATGATGCTGATGATGATGATGATGATGATGATGATGATGATGATGATGATGATGATGCGTTCCAGGATATCCCAGGCTTCCAGCACTTCCCGCGATGCCCGACTTGTTCCGCACGCTTTTCTCCAGAAACGGTGCATGGTGGAGTTCTTGTGACGTACCTTGAGCCAATTTTAGCATGACATCTTTATTGTTATCGTCCAAGCTGTCCGGCCATTTTCAGCCTTTGGGGTCCCTGACCGTGCCCCGGGACCGTCAACAAGTATTCGGGGTGAGAAGCCGGTCCTCAGAAATCTAGGCCTCCTAGATGGGGTCCGAGCAGATGGGGTCGGAGGATCGAGCCGCATCGCCAATGCATCGGCGATGCGGCTCCATGTGTAGCCCAATTTACTTCACGTCGACGTCGCCGATGCATCGCCTGTGCATCGCCGATGCATCGCCGATGCATCGTCGATGTATCGGCGGTGCGGCGCGATCCTCCGACCCCATCTACTCCGACCCCATCGAGGAGGCCTCTACGAAATGGGTCAGACCTCTGAGGAGCCACACTGCGAACAACACCACGTGGGCGGATGTTGTGGACCCCAGCGCGGGTGTTCGAGGCCGAACGCCGCCAGTGGTCCGGATTCGGCGGTCATCGATCTGCGCTGTCAATCGTTCAAGATTGACGATCCACGCGGCGCGGTGCCTGGAACCAACTTCTCAGAGGAATAGACGGAACTCATACTGCTACCCTTCGGCCGTTTGCCTCTTTTCGGCCTTCTGCGAGGCCCTCGTCGCCACAGCTGGACTCGCCGCGAAACTCTGCTCAGAACGCACCCCGAGAGAGAGGTCCGGGGAGTAGCGGTATTGGTACCTTTCTGGTTTCCCCCACCAACCGCGCCAACTCGGCAGGAGCCCGCGGTATTGTAAGGACCGGGGCGTCGGAGGTCCTGGTGCTGCTCCTTCTGATGCCGCCGCCGCCTTCGCCTCCCGCCGCCGGCTCAAGAGCCGGTTCCGAGCGCGAGCCGTACCAGTCCTAAGGTCTAAACCAACGCACACCACACCGCCTCAGCTCAGGCCAGCCACATTTGGGGGAGCGGTGGTCCTTACCCCCTGGGGGACCCATCGATTTCGACACCCCCCTCGAGAGATCGTCGATGCGATGGGTTCCCCCAGGGGGGGTAAGGACCACAGCTCCCCCAGTTGTGGCTGGTCGGCAGCTCTTACTTACGATGGCACCCGTCTGTGCCTACCCCGTTAGCGTCAACCGGTCCACTGCGTTCACGGCCGTCGTCCTGGTCGTCGTGCTGGTGGCCAAGGCCCTGCCCGAGCCGCTGTGGCCCCACGAGCAGGCGCCGGAGCTGCAGGTGCTGCTGTCGGAGAAGATCGCCAACACCCTGGCTCGCGTGGCGACCCTGGTCGTGGCCGGGACGCTCACCAGGCACGCCGCCCAGCTGCTTCACGTCAGCGAGGTGGCTTGGATGGCCATGTAGCTGCGCAGTCCGCGCCGAGGTCAGCTCGCCAACGCCCTCGCGCGCGTCCGCGGCGGGCGGCCCTGATCGTGGCCGGGATTCCTCACCAGGCGCGCCGCCCAGCTGCCTGGTTCGGAGGTTCGAAGACGGGGCCCTGAAGGATGGGGCGCTACGGGTGGGAAGGGATCCCAAGTTAAGTTTCACATCGTTTGAGGCACCTCGTCCTTATTGCAAAGGTCCGATGCCTCGATTTTTCTGGCCCCCAGAAGTCTCGGTCCAGCCCTGGGGGACCGACTTTTCGTCCTGAGCCGTTTTTGACGGTCCTGGGGCCCGGCAAGGGGCTTTGGACGCCGACAGTGAGGACAAAAACTCCATCTTCCAAGACTCCCTGACGTCACGATTTTTTCATGACGTCGACCCCCAGAGGTGTCGACCCATTCCCCAGGACCGGTTCTTAATCCCGAATTGTTTTTTTGCGGGTCCTGGGGCCTCGTGAGGGCCCCCAGAGGCCGAACATAGCGAAACACCTCCCGTCGTGTTTTTTCACGCCTCGAGGGGGTCTGGGTTGACAGGGCCCACTCCCTAACAGGACCCCCTCTCTGAGCCACCGATTCGCCTCGGCGACGCGGCCTGGGCGGACATGTAGCTTTAAGTCGGGCCTGTCCCCCTACAGGAGGGATATTCAAAAACAGCCAAAACATGGCCTGGGGACGACTTTTTGAGTATTCTTGCGCATGTGTCAATTATCTGTGGACTGTGTTTTATTCTCTTGCACAGGGTGTCTAGAGCTCCGACCACTTCATTCCGCGTCGCATCCCCCCTCCCCCCACCCGCGTCCCCAGCGCCAGGGTGGCACCCCCGCGCCGTGGCTCTCTGCCCCGAGCCCCCCCGCGTCCCCAGCGCCCCAGCGGGAGCCCCGCCCACTGCCCCCTCCGCCACGAACGCTTTATTCCGCGTCGCACCCCCCCCTCCCCCCACCCGCGTCCCCAGCGCCAGAGTGGGACCCCCGCGCCGTGGCTCTCTGCCCCGAGCCCCCCCGCGTCCCCAGCGCCCCAGCGGGAGCCCCGCCCACTGCCCCCTCCGCCACGAACGGTTTATTCCGCGTCGCACACCACCTCCCCCACCTCCCTCCCCGCGTCCCCAGCGCCCCAGTGGGGGCTCCGCCCCGTGCCCCCTTCCGCCCCGACAATTTTATTCCGCGTCGCAACGCACACCACCACCTCCCCCCCTCCCCCCCCAGCGCCCCAGTTGGACCCCCGCCACGTGGCCCTCTGCCCCAAGCCCCGCCCAGTGCCCCTCCGCCCCGACCATTTTATTCCGCGTCGCGACGCACACCACCTCCCCCCCCTCCTCTCCGCGCTCCCAGCGCCCCAGTGGGACCTCCGCCCCGTGCCCCCTCTGCTCCGAGCACTTTATTCCGCGTCGCGGCGCACCCCCCCCCTCCCCACCTGGGATTTGGGCCCCGTTGCTGGGCCCCGAGGGGCGATGTCTTGCCCCCTCTTCCCCCTCCTCCTCCACCTCCTCCTCCTCCTCCCCCTTCCTTTCCGTGCAAGAGCCAATGCAAACGTGCCACTTGTTTTTCGTCGAAAGTCCCCCTGTAGGGACACATGCCCGACTGACATGTAGCTCTAGACCTCGGGATGGGGGAAGCGAGGCACCGCCCGCCGGGCCTTCGCTCGGGTCCCCCCCCCCGCGGCCAGGCCAGGCCTCGGCGCGCGTGGCCCCGCGGGCCGCTCCTGGAGCCAGCGCGGCGCCAAGCCAAGACGTGGCCCCAGAGCTTCGGGTAGGAGATCGATCATACTTTCATGATGTTCCAACCTATTTTAGCCGTGATCACCAGAATGAATTTCGAGCACCAAGAAAACACCCCAAACAGAGAGGGTTTTCACGTGTCGGGCCCTGGGAGACACTTTTTCGACACTCTTTCGACACTCTCTCGGCACTCTTTCGACACTCTTTCGACACTGTTCTGGGTGCTCGAACTTATTTCTGGGATGTAGTCCTTAAGTACGATGGGAGCAACATACCTATACTTGCTTGGTTGATTGATCCAAGTGTTTTTCCGTCAGACCTACGGAGCATGTGTATCAACGTCGTAGATTTACGAGCAGCACACGTATTTCTGTAGACTCCGGAAACAAGCAATGCTGGTGTACATCAGTTCTGTAGTCGTTCTCCTGCTCGGTGTGCCATCGGAGGTCTTGCTGACCAGCCTCGAGGCTTCCAGGGGAGCAACAGGTACCGATGCCGCGCTACCCTTGCATCGTTTTCACCTTTGCAAGGCCTCCTGGGAGTCCCTCGTCGCCATGGCTGGAATCTCCTCGAAATTCCCTAGCCAGAACGCACTACAGGGAGAGGTCCGTGGAGTAGCGGTTTCCGTGCCTTTTTGTTTCCGCAGGTCGTCCCTATCTGTAAGATTGACGAGCCCAATGCGATCACAATCCTACTCTGGGTTTCTTAATATGCGTGGGGTGGTACCCCCTGACGGGCGTCAACCTCGCCTCGTCATCGCGCCGCGACGGGGGGTCGGAGCGCCTTCGGCGCGCGGTGGCTGCCTGCGACGGGGGTCGATGTGGGGCTGTCGGCGGGGGTGACGCCCCCCCCCCCCCCAAACTCGGAGTAGGGATGCGCCCTCAGAAACTGAGGGAATCCTCCTGATCCGCACCGAGATGAGGTGATGCCAATCTTGGGGATCGGGATCTGTTTCGCGCAGGCAAGCCAGGCCGTGGTGTGTGCATGGCCTCCAGCCTGTCCTGGAGCCAGCACGGCACCAAGATCTGGCCCCAGGTGTGCCGGCGGAGGTCCGGCGGTGGTGCATACCCCTGAGGTCCAACGCATTGAGTAGCTCAAGACTACGGTTTTTCTCAGTTCTCTGCCTCTGGAGGGCGACCTCGCTGGGCCCCGGGACCGTCAACCAACGACTCGGGATGAAGCAGCCCGTCCCCCAGGAGTGGGTCGAGACCTCTGGTGATCGTTTTCTTATTTATTGTTTCCCCGATCTGGGCCGTCGCCTCCCCCCCTCCCCCCCGCATGGAGCAGATCTTGGCTGTCTTTGGCGCCGGTTTCGAGCAGGTGGAGTCTCCCCCCATAGGACGCACTGCTGCAAACAGACGCATGAAGCAGAGGTCCGGAGCCAGATCCCCCCCTCCCCCCCCCCGCTTCCGCCCAATGCCGAAGCGCCGAATAAGCAAACGTGCACCTGGGGAAGACATCGGACCTCTGGGTCTTGGCGGTGGTGCCTGCCTTCCCGTCCCCCGAGACCTGCAGCACGGGGCCGCCGGCTGGTGGGTGCCCCCGCGGGCTGCCCCTGCTGCTCCCTCCGCTCACTTCGCCTCGCCTCGCCCCCCATCCCGGCCCCAGTTCTCTTGTTCTGGCGGCCTTCCTCTGAGCCTCCCAGATGGGGTCGGAGTAGATGGGGTCGGAGGATCGCGCCGCATCGCCGGTGCAACGGCGATGCGGCTCGATGTGGAGCCCGATGTTCTCCACGCCGATGGCGCCGATGCATCGTCCAAATCGCCGATGCATCGGCTTACACCGACACAGGATTGCTGACATTTTCGCTTCTTTCTACGAGCAGCTTTACAAGAGCCGCGGCACTACCGACGAGGATCTGGACAATGAAGTACCCTTGGAAAACGAACAGCACCATACGTCATCGCCTTTCCACGGCAGACCGCCCTTGGGCTTGAAGGAGCTCCGGCATGCCATCCGCCAGCTCCGGAATGGCAAGTGCCCCGACACTGCAGGCATCACTGCAGAGATGCTCAGGTCTGGAGGCAAGTTTTTGGAGCAGCACCTCTTGAAGTTCTACAACGACATCCTCCGACCCGAGCTGGAACCACCACGCCAATGGAGACAGATGACTATCCGAGTCATCCACACATCGGGGGATCCAGGACTACCCAAACATGACAGACCAATTGCTATACTTTCTATGCTGTACAAGTTGCTGGCGCGGCTCCTCTGCAACAGATTGGGGACCATCTTCGACGCGGACCAGAGCTCCGGCCAGGCTGGTTTCAGAAAGGGCTTCAGTACGGAAAACCATGTGTTTACGACGGCGATCATACAAGAACGATCCAACGAATGGCAACTACCGGGAGGGGACAGCGGCCGTTGACTTTATCAAGGCTTTCGATTCGATTGATCACAGGCACTTCGCTACAAGCTCAAGGAATGCCACCAGCTTGCATACACTTACTTCAGCAACTCTACGCGGAGCAGACGGCAAACGTCAGAACGGACAGAACCAGTCGATCTTTCATTCTTGAAAGAGGCGTCAAACAGGGAGACCCACTGAGCTCAGACTTGTTCAACGCATTGTTGGAAGAATTATTTCGTACTTTGAAGGTCACTTGGCCCTCCAAAGGGTTTGGCATCCGTTTGGGATTTGCTCGTGGCGCTCTTTTGACCAATTGGAGATCTGACGACGACGTTCTGCTCTTGCTCCTCGCCCCCAACCTCCGGCAATTACGTTGTCTACTTTTAAACCTACCAGAGAAGGCATCGCCCCTGGGGCTCCAAGTACACCCGGAGAAAACAAATATCCTCACCAACATCAGTCGCAGAGGGGGCCTTACGATTCAACGCGTTTTGGTTGGTGGAGACAACGTCGAGATTTTAGACCACGGGGCGAGCTTGAAATTTTTTGGGCGCATGTTATCTTATAGCAAACAACGAGATGCCGAATTTCACAACAGGATCGCGTCTGGATGGCGCAGGTTTCGTCAGCTCCGACACGAGTTGACGAACAAACACTTCTCGTTTCACTCTTGCCTCCGGCTGTTCAATACGTCCGTCGCCCCGTCCGTTCTGTATTGGTGTATTTCGAGGGCCTTGACCAAGGAGATGCTTACCGCTTTGACGAGAACACAGGGACGAATGTTACGTCTGATAGTGGGGTCCCCCCGGAGACGGTCACAACGCGATTCTGGCCTCGACTCCTTCGGATTGGACATAGCCATGACCAGCGAGCAAGGGGACGACCATCAAGATCGCAGCGACGGACATTCCAACGCCGCCAGCTCCAGCCAACCCACGCCGACCTATTCCACGACCCGGTTCTTGACGACGACAACGATGTAGAGCCGTGGGCCGATTTCGTCAAACGGGTGACTACCATAGCAGAGACACATGCTCGCCGCGCTCGGGGTGATGATGGGGCTACGGTGTGCCACGCGCGCAAGTGAAAGTGGGCAAAACGGATTGCCACGCATCCGAGGGACAGGTGGTCACGCAAGGCCGCTTCGTGGATACCTGAACTACACGACAATCGACCAGCGCACCGACGCAGCGGTCGAGTACAGAAGAGATGGAGCGACGACCTGGTGGATTTGTTGGCGCACCAGGGCCAGCACGCAGACGTGCCAACCGACTGGACGGAAGCTGCTGCAGACCCTCGGTGGGGAAGTTTACAAGCTACGTACGTGTCATGCACGCTCGAGCTGTGCGCGGGCCCCGGCCCGCCGCGCTGGTCTCCATAGGCCCGCCCCCATTTGACGTTTGGGTGCGCTCTCGTTTCGTTTCGTTCAGATTCGGGGTGGCTGCTCGGTCTTGGGACTGAAGCCGCTCTCCGACGACGTGTCGGGCGACTGGGAGAGTGTCTTTTTGTTCGCTGTGCCATAGCGCGCATTGTGCCCCCTACCCTCCCCCCCGCTCCCTCATCCCCCCCCCCCCCATCACGCAACGCCCCCCCCCTCCCCCCCCCCCCCCTGGTGCGCCCCCGGCACTGCCGCAGTGCGTCTGGCACTACAGTCTGGGGGCGGTGGGGGGCGCTACGTTGTGCCCCCTCGCACCCCCCGCCTTCCCCTCCCTCCCCATAACACCCGTTATGGCCGCGAATAAGAGAAGGCGCTCTGGGGCTTCCAGAGGAGGAGGAGGAGGAGGAGGAGGAGGAGGAGGAGGAGGAGGAGGAGGAAAAGGAGGGAACTGTCGGTTTGATCCTCCTGCGGGTGCTCCCCGTCCTGACGGCTTCGACCTCTTCGGCTCCCCCTCGCTCCTGTCGGGCGCGCGTGCGCGCGGGGGTAGGGGGGATGACGATGACGATGCGGGCGACTCGAGCAGGGAATCGACTGCAGAATTGATTTGCCCCAGTCTTTAGTTTCCGGCTGGGTCTACGAACAACAGGACGTGTCCCGTAAATCTACGAACATGCTACGTGTTTCTTGCATTTCTTTCGGCGGTGAAATCAGTTTTGGAGTTGATCCCCAACTCGAACGACGATGACGATACTTGTTGAATGCTCAGCGCGCTCTGCACTCGTGACTGCGGTATGGGGCTCGCCCTGTGTTTTGGTGGAGCTGGGCTGCAGACCTGGTGCCCGAGCTTTTTTTGAGACTGCATGGCTACGGACGCTCTGTCGTTGCGGCGCTGAGGCCGAATTAATTCCAGACTGTGTCGCAACACCTTTCTCTCGTGCCGGGGCGCTCGCTGGCCTGCCAAGCTCACAGAGCTGAATCCGCCGACCAACCCCGACCAGCCTCCCAAACTGTAGCACTTACATCACTCAGCTCCACACCGGGCGCCAGTCCAGAGCGTCGGTGTGAAATTTCGAATTGGAATTCTTCAACTCCGTCACCAGGTGCGGATTTGCTAGTCTCCAGGAGATACGCAAAGTTAATCCAAGGAGACAGCCCCATAGACCATTCATGCCACTGTAGGCAAAAGGGTCGGACAAGAAACATGTGTTTATTGGCATGGTTTGGTTTCGTCAGTGCAACAACTGAAGAGGGGTAGCGGTCCACCTCTATTGGCTTAGCCTGAAGCGCAGCAATGAACCGATCACTATCTCCAGGATATTTGCAAGGACACCTGTGCCGCTGCACTTGGGTGTGGAATGCACTGGCTACTTTGCTTCGCGCGCACTTTAACATGGAGAGGGCCTCCGCGAAAACTGGCTGCTTTGCTATGCGCGCGCTTTATCCTGGAGAGGGTTTCCGCGAGATGGCTTTCAAGATCTCCGCGTCCAGAAACGCTGTGCCATCCCGCGACATGCGTCCTGCCTCAAGCCAAAAGGGGGGGCGCGCGAGCCCTGACATTATCGACGAACTGGGCGACGCGTCTTAGAGGGGGCCGTCGAGCACGGCCCAAGCTGTCGCCCCTTCGAATCGAACGTCGGCTTCGAGACCGACGGATTTCTTGCAGCGCCGGCCCCGCGTGAACCGAGATCCCGCAATGACGAACAGTCGGGGAACAAACAATGACCTCAACATAAGAGCTCGGAGGTCCGCGCAGATTTCCCAGGGCGGCGGTGAACCCCCCTCTGGCGCGCGGAGCGCGCCAGGGGCGGCGCATGAGGCACCGCCAGGGGCCCCCAGCGCCGATCCGAGGAACCCGCGCGGACCTTCGAGTTTTTTTCTTGTTCTTTATGTGTATTCAATTTTCCCCTAACATCATGCTTTATCTGACGCTGCTTCTTGAGCAAAGCAATGCCATGCCAGACCCGTGCCATCCTCGGAATGCCGCGTCGAAGCCCTCCCGGCGCACGTGCTAATACATCAGGGTGAAGCGCAGGGCATCCAGGTATCTAGACTTCTCGCCACCGCTCAAGCACTGGGGCGATTCTCGTTGCAGCATGGGGTGGCTACCGCTCATGTGATACTACTCCTTGCTGTCTATGTTGGCCAACATGCATTCGGACGGAAGTTCAAGGCTCCGAATCTTTATCAGGAGGTCACCTGGGTCTTCTACCACATGCTGCAGAGTTGCCAGATGCGGTTTCTTTCGGCCGCAATGAACTTCATCGTTGGCTAGAACGGGCAGACGGGAGCCATGCGCTGGAGGAGACGTATTTTGCTTTTCCTCTGGCTCTGGTGTGCCTTCGCTGTTCCATGTACATTCAAAGTCATGTCTGGCTCGTGCGACCAGGAGTTTGACGTCGAAGCGTGGGCCAGTCTGTGATCAGGCTCATCCGGCGCGTACGTGGCAATCTCCCATCGTGTCTCCTTGTCCTTGAACATTACCTCGTGCGGGCCGAATTCTGGCGCTGGCTCGTGCGTGCTTCGATTTGCGAGAGCGAGCGTAAAGGAACTTGCCAGAGCGCTTTCCCGAAGCAGCGCGAAACCTCTGTCTTTGTCAGTTGGAAGAACACCCAGATACCAGCTCTCAGAATTTTCAAGCCGAACCTGATAGCCAGTGGAAGCGATGGAAACGCTCGCACTCTGATCTATGCATTGACACACGCAGTCCACACTTCGTTGCACATATTATCTTTACAACAGTTTTCAATGTATAGGCCTCGCTCGAATGAGAAGGGGCGAATTCGTGAAGGCTTCGCGGCAATATGTCTCCACCGTCGTTCCGCCCCGGGGGGTCTAGTGATTGTGCCAGCGCGCGACGTGCGTGACATCTTGCAAGGCTTGGGACAAGCATTCCAGATTCTGGCGCCGCCGATATTGGAAGACCTGCGGTGGTGGCGAAGGATCAATTTCACCTGCCAGCTGACCTCGCATGTCTTAGGCGCGCGAGCCGTGCAGGCCAGCGGGTCGAAAATGTACGCGCCTTCCTGTCCACGCCCGCAGTTGATTGGCTCCTCAGCAGCGCAGAGGGACCACGTGTTTGTCGTAGAAAGGTCCTCTCAACATTCGCTGATGGGCGCGCTTTCGCTTGCGCGCGTGATCGCATGGTCTCCAGCCATGCTCTTTGGACTTCTTATTTGAAGTTCCCCCCCCCCCCGCCGGCCTTTGCCACCTTTGCTCCATCAGTGACCGCGGCCTTTGTAGGATCCGTGGCTCTGTCCACGACCGCGCCGCGTTGTCGTGGCGGCGCCGTGGTCCTTGTTCTTGCCTTTGCCCTTGCCTTTGTGCGATCCTTTGCTTTTGCCTTTCGGGTTCTTGCCCTTAGTCGCCCCCGTGGAGCCCACGGGGCCCACGCCCTTGGCGTCGACTGCTTGCCATTTCCTTCGCCTTTCGAGTCCATGCCTTTGTCGTGGCCATCCCCCCCCCGCCGGCAGTGGGGGCCGCGCCTCTTTTTGCCAAGTCGCGCACTGCCGCTTCGGCCGTGAGGCCCTCGGCGACGTAGTCCGCCAACTTGTGGTGCGCGCCGCGCTGCTGGAACCTCCTTGACCGGGCTCCTCTTCGGTGCTGCCTTCGCTTTGGCCTTGGCAAGTGCCTTGGATGTGCGGTCTTCCATAGCCATGGTCAACAAACCATCTGAACTTTTCCGCGCAACTTGTTCTGCAATGTTATGACGCCGGCTCTTTTTCTTTATTTCTTCGTCGAGGTGCCTCTCCTTGCGGGCCACTGCTTGGTTGACAACTTTCAGGTCGCGCTTGAAGAGTTCGGACGTAAGGCTCTCCACTGGAGGTAACAGAGATGCGTCTCCTTTCAAGTTCAGGAAATCAACGACCGAACTTCGAGACTGCTCCGCAGCCGCGCAACTCGCGATGAAACTCTCGCGAGTAGAACGCGAGCGTAGCTCTTCCTTCTGGGCGCGCAACATCTTTATGCCAAGCTCTCTCTCTGCTTCATCGTGTCCTCGATGTGCAGCTTACTTCTAGCATCCCGTATTGTAGGCATCTTCGCGTCGCAGTGAAAGTCCACGCTGTCAGTCACGATGGCGTCCAACTGCTTGCATTCGTAGTTGACAGTGAAGTGCCGCGCTCCTGGAGGGGAGTTCCTACTGCGCATGGGCTCCATTTGGAGCGATGTATGTCGGCCCTTCCTCCGACTCGTTGAAGTTGGCCAATGTCGGAGAGCAGGGTGATGGACGTCTCCTTAACATCAATTTGCTTCCAGGATTCGGCAATCTCCAGAGCTCTTCGGTGAGTGCTCTGGCGTCACGGTGATCTTTAAGAGATCGGGTTGCCAGCTCGGCTCGAGCTCCCTCGAGATCGCGTGCCCCAGGAGACTCGTCGTGGGCTGCGCTCGTGTTGCGGTCTCGACGTGCTTCTGCCGGTCGAGTTGCCGGTTTGTCGT
>CAUYUJ010016142.1:216056-226056 GCA_963575745.1 Prorocentrum cordatum | reverse complement strand
TCCCCTTCCTCCCCTCCCCTCCCCCTCCTCTCCCCCTCCTTCTCTCCCCCGCTCCTCCTTCCCTTCCCTCCCCCTCTCCTCCCCTCCCCCTCCCCTCCCTTCCCCTCCCCCTCCCTTTCCTTCCCCCCCTCCCCTCTCCTGCCCTCCCCTCCCCTCCCTCCCCTCCCCTCCCCTTATCCCTCCCTCCCTCCCTTCCCTCCCCCTCCTCTCTCCCCCTTCCTCCCCTCCCTCCCCTTCCCTCTCCCTCCCCTTCCCTCTCCCTCTCCCATCCTCCCTCCTGGCCCCCCCTCAGGAAGGGAAAAAGCACGCAGACATAAAGAGTCGTCGATGTCTAGGAGTATATGGGAAAACGTGGGAAGTGGAGGGGAAAGACGAAACCTCAACATGTTGGAAACATGTTGGGGAGCCTGGGGCTTGTGTCTATTCATTGTAGTGGCCTCCGGCCAGTGCCGCCGATCCGGGGCGATTTTGCTGCTGTCGGGGGGCAGCCCAGCGCGTCTCTGTTCCTCCTCCTCCTCCTCCTCCTCCTCCTCCTCCTCCTCCTCCTCCTCCTCCTCCTCCTCTTCCCTCGTCACCGTCATCTTTTCCTTCCTGGTAGTCCTCGTCCCCCCTCCGTGGGTGCCCAGGGGGAGACGGTTCAAAAAAGGGACAGGAGTTAGGTGTATTTTTCAAAACGATTTGGAAAAAAGACAGGACGCAGGAGGGAAGACAGCAGGAGACTGTCTCCCCCGCGTAGCGAGCGTCCCCCGCACAGCGAGCCTCCCCCGGTCTCGATTCCTCTCCGGTCGCGCCCCCCGCCCCTCGGTCGCGACTCTCATCCTCTCTCAGTGGCGATCCTCCCCGGTCGGGAACTCCCCAGTCGCGACCCTCCCTGTGGCCGGCCTGGGGCCCCACCCGAAGCCCGGGGAGAGGCCCCGGGCAGAGGACGCAGCCGCCAGCGTGGCGGCATGGCGGTGCCGTGGTTGTGTGATGCCGTCTGGTCGCCGCGCCTGGGCGTCGGGGCATTGGAGGGCCCCCTCCCCCCACGTCAGCCCGCGTCAGCCCCCCCTCCCTCGCCAGAGCGAAGCTCGCCCCTGCCCCCCCTCCCCCTCCTGAGCCCCTTCCCCCCCGCCGAGCACCCCCTTCCCCCGAGCACCGAAACGCGTCAGCCCACGTCAGCCCGCGTCAGCCCCCCCTCCCCCCCTTCCCACCCCCTCCCCCCGAGCAATCCCCCTTCCCCTCCCGAGCGCCCCCCCTCCCCAAGCACCGAAACGCGTCAGCTCGCGTCAGCCCACGACAGCCCGCGTCGACCCCCCCCCCCCCTCGCAGAGCGAAGCCCCCCCCCACCCCCAGCACCTCCCCCCCCGAGCACCGAAACGCGTCCCCCCCCTCGTCAAGCGCCCCCCCCCAAACCCTTCTCCCGGGCCCCCCCCCATCACCGAAAAAACGCGTCAGCCCACGTCAGCCCGCCCGCTCAGGCCCCCCCCCCCATCGTCCCGAGCACTCCCCCTTTCCCCTCCCGAGCACCGCTCCCCTCCCGAAACCGAAACGCGTCAGCTCACGTCAGCCCAAGTCGCCCGCGTCGCCCGCCCTTCCCCCCCCCCCGTCCTCGCCAGAGCGAAGCCCCCCCCCCACCGCCAGCACCTTCCCCCCGAGCACCGAAAAACGCGCTCCCCCCCCCCCCCCTCGCCAGAGCGAAGCCCGCTCCCATTCCCCCGAGCACCCCCCTCGAGCACCACCACCGAAACGCCTCAGCCCACGTCGGCCCGCGTCAGCCCGCGCCAGCCCCACCCCCTCGCCAGAGCGAAGCTCGAGCAAGCTCAAGCCCGCGCTCTCAGAAACTCACACGCCAGATCGGCGTATTTTGGTGCCCTTCCCTCTCCTCTCCTCTCCTCTCCTCTCCTCTCCTCTCCTCTCCTCTCCTCTCTTCTCCTCTCCCTCTCCTCTCCTCTCCTCTCCTCTCCTCTCCTCTCTCTCTCTCCTCTTCTCTCGTTTCCTCTCCTCTCCTCTCCTCTCGGCTCCTCGCCTCTCCTCTCCTCTCCTCTCCTCTCCTCTCCTCTCCTCTCCTCTCCTCTCCTCTCCTCTCCAACCGCCTCGCCTCGCCTTGCCTCGCCTCGCCTCTCCTCTTCTCTCTCTCTCTCTCATCTCTCTCTCTCTCTTTCTCTCTCTCCTCGCCCCCCCTCCCATCCCCTCCCTCCCTCGATCCTGGGCCCAGGATCGAGTGGCACGAGGAGGAGGAGGCAGAGGAGGAGGAGGAGGAGGAGGAGGAGGAGGAGGAGGAGGAACACACACACCAATCCATATCACAATCTGATGGTATTATCAGCAACCATACTGATGTTACGACATATGCTGATGCTGCTGATGCTGATGTCGCTGATGATGCTGCTGCTGATGATGATGGTGATGATGATTCTTATGCTGATGATGATTCCGCTGGTGCTGCTGCTGCTGCTGATGATGGTTACGAGGACGACAAGGATGCTGGTACTGATGGTGATTGCGAGGCTGATGCTGATATTGATGTTGTTGATGATGATGCTGATGATGACGATGTTTGTGATGATGCGAATGATGACGGCGATGATGGTGATGCTGATGCTGATGATGATGCTGATGCTGATGATGATGAGGAGGACGATGACGATGATGATGATGCCGACGATGATGACAAGGACAATGCCGATGACGATGGCGATGACGACGATCATGATGATGCTGACTTTGCTTCTGATTATGATGATGGTTAATTGGATATTGAGGATGCTCTTGATGATGATTCTGATGGTGATGGTGCTGAAGCTGACGTTGGTGGTGATGATGCTGATAAGTATGCCGTTGCTGATGATGATCATGATGCTGCTGATGATGATTACAGTGGCACTGATAATGCTGCTGATGCTGATGCTGATATTGATGATGCTGCTGATGATGCTGCGTATATTAATGAGGATAAGGATGATGATCATGAGGATGACGACGATGATGCTGATGTTGATGCTGCTGATACGTGTGGTGAGGCTGATGATGTTAATGATGGTAATCGTTGTGCTGCTGCTGCTGCTTCTGCTGTTGTTGATGATGATGGTTGTGGTGGTGGTGATGATCATGATACGGAAGAGTGTGATGATGTTGACGACCAGGATGATGCTGATGATGCTGGTGATGACGATGCTGCAACGTGTGATGAGGATGATTTTTGTGGTGGCGGTTATGACGATGACGACAATGATGGAGATGGCGAGGATGATGTTGGCGCTGCTGCTGCTGCTGACGATGACGATGATGACAGTGAGGATGGCGATGACGATGATACCGATCTTGATGCTGACGGTCATGGCGGTGATGCTGTTGCTGCTGACGCTGCTTACGTTAAAGAGTTTTAGCCACTGTGGACCTCAAACGCTGTGTTTCTGGCAGCCGATATCGTGCAATCTATGTGGGTCCATTTATGTTGTGCATCGCGACGGGGCGGCGACGATGCGGCGACGAGGCGGCGACGGTGGCGACTGAGCCTGACCAACACGCAGACCCAGACGACTGGTGGCGACGAGGTGGCTTGAGGGCACCGACGGCGGCGACGAAGCCGCCGGACCAACACGCAGGCCCACTTACCTAGAAACAAGTAAGAACCTTTAAGTGCAACCACTGTTTGAGGAGTAATGGTATTGATCTGACGAATCTGCGGATGATGATGCTGCTGCTGAGGAGGAGGAGGAGGAGGAGGAGGAGGTTGAGGAGGAGGCGGGATGTTGACGAGGATGGAGGGAGGAAGCTGTGGGAGAAAGAGCTTGCTGTTGCTGCCTCATTTTTTGTGCAGTGTGTCTGCCTGCGCTCCACTCCCGCTCCTCCTGTTGCTCTTCCTCTTTCTCCTCATTGTCCTCATCGTCCGCATCGTCCTCCCTCTCGCCCTCCTTCTCCCGCCTCTCCTCCTCGTCGTCCTTGCCTCCCTCCTCTCCGCCTGCTGCATCTGCGCCCTCAGTGAGGGTGCCGTGTCTCCAGCCAGCTGGGTGGCCAGCCAGAGCCAGCCTCTCCACGCGGTCTTTGCCAGGCCTTGCTCGGTGCGACAGCGAGGGGACTGCGCGACCGTCTCTGTGCCCTTTTGATGGCGCACGTCGCCGCTGTGGGCAGGGCGGCCTCGAGAGTGGGTGGCGACTGTGCCGAGGCTTCACGGGCAAGGCTGCGGCCAAGAACATTTGCCTGGCGTGTCGCGCAGTTGGTTCCGGCCCACCACGTTTCGGCGCGGTACGTTTCAGGTGCATCGATAGGGGGGGATAGGCACAGGGGGGGATGCATCGACCCCCAATCGCCCATTGATCGCCGATTGGGGCCCGGTAGCCCCAACCTGCCCAGGAAGGTGCGGATTTGCTGTCGGGGGCCTATCGCCGATCTATCGGCGATGTATAGCCGGCCGATGCATCCCCCCCTGTGCCAGTCCCCCCCTGACGTTGCCCCTCAACGTTAGCCGCGTCCCAGTCTCCGAGTGTCAGCAGCTCCGAGCTTCTCCCGAGCCGCCTGTCCCGCGGAGCAGGGCGGCACGCTCCTCCGCTCGCAGAGCACCGCGTGTCGCTGGGGCCGCCGCCGCGACACGCTGGGCACATTTTCCTGACTGTAGTTTCGCACGCTCGGCGAATACTCGCAGGATGTCCAAGCACTTTCTCGGGCTGCGTCCGGTCAGGTTTCGGGTGCAAGCCCCCTTGAGCCCAGGCTTCCGATCGGCTCCCGACGCCGTTCACTCCCACGACCCCGAGATGCGCATCCATAAGCGCGCTCTCCACACCCATCATCGCAGGCGATTTCTCGTCCCCAAACAAAAGAAGGGGAACTCGGGGATACACTCCTCTGGGGGCTATTCGGAGGCACCTCATGCCGAGGATGGATGCCTCCCTGTCGTATATCCCCGAGTTGGGCCCTAAATTTTCGGCCCAGTCGGAAAACCCGCAAAGTTGAGGATTGGGGTCGCCATCAGCCTGAACGCTTCCCAGGCTGCGACACCCTCCTTGCGAGTGCAAAGTATTTTGGCCGCGCGGGTGCGGATGTGGGCGTAGGTCACTGCGCGCAGCTCCACAGGTATGGATCGTCTGGTTGTTAACCTCGCTTCGAGGTCCACGCAGGCGCCCTACCACAAACGCAAGCAGAGAGAACCACCGGCGATTGGGTCGAGGCCTCAAGCAGGATGCATCGGTGAGACCCCAGGCGTTCAACGCCAATGCGCCGGCCCGCGGGTGCGGGGAAGGCAAAGGCCTTCCTCCTCCTCCTGCTCCTCCTGCTTCTCCTCCTCCTCCTTCTCCCCCTCCTCTTCCTCCTCCTCCTGCTCCTCCTCCTCCTCCTCCTCCTCCTCCTCCTCCTCCTCCTCCCTCTCTTCCTCCGTCGTCTGCGTTTCTGGAGAATTCTTGCTCGTCGCACCAGCAAATGTGTCGACATGGGGTGCCCGAGCGATTGGCTTGTGTTTTCTTCTTCCATTTCTTGATCCTCGAGCCTGAACGGTCCAGCAGCTGCGCGATTGGAGGTCACATTGTTTTGAAAACCAGGCTCTCGCCGGCGATGACCTGCCATGTCCTACGGGATGCCCCTCCCCTCCCCATGTCTGGCTGTCAGTCAGGAGAGGAGCCGCTTCGGTGCAGGCTGTGCACTGGCCCCCCCTGCTGGCTTAGGGCTGCCGCTGGTGCCCTTCGTGTTTTGAGGTGCCGAGCAGCTGCGCTTGATGGGGATTTCCCCATTCCTCCCTAGTTCGAGCCCCATTGGATTCCTATGGAGTGCCACCGCCGCCCCCTCCACTTCCCGCTCTCCTTCCCTCTCCCCCCTCCCTTCTCCGAGCCCGTGCGCAGTGCGACGACATAGTATTCCACAGTGGTAGGATTCATGAAACGTCTTGATCCGCACGACCGAGGTTGAGGAGGAGGAGGAGGAGGAGGAGGAGGAGGAGGAGGAGGAGGAGGAGGAGCAGGAGGAGGAGGAGGAGGAGGAGGAGGAGGAGGAGGAGGAGGAGGAGCAGGGGGAGGGAGACATCAGCAGTAAAGGCCTGACACTACTCAGGGTCGCCATCCAGAGCATCAGAGTACTGGAAGGGCACTGCCGCATCTTCGTGCTGCGCATGTGCTCGAGGAGCTCCCCCATGCGGCCGAGTGCCCTCCCCCCTCCCCCCTCCCCCTCCCCAGTCCGCCGACGTCTTGAGTTTTCCAGGACGTCGACCCCCAGCGGTTTCGACCCATTCTCCCCGGGGTCGGCTCCTTATCCCGAGCCGTTTCTTGACGGCCCCGAGGCCCGGGAAGGCCCCCCCCGAGCTTGCAGATGTGGGGGCCTCTGCCGCCGTGCTTCTTGCAGGGCGCGCAATGGAGGGGCGACAAAGGAAGGGGCAGCGAGGGCTGCCGAAAAGGGGTCCCCTTCGGGCCCGGCAGTGGGCCTTGAAAGCCCGAGGAGGGCACCTTTCTTCCCCCTCCCACTGTATACCGCCTCCCCCCCCCAATTCACGCCCGCGCTTCTCTCCTCCTGCCTCGAGGAAGGCCTGGGCACCCCCCCCGAGCCGTCGCCGCCCGCCGCCGCCGCCAGCGCCGCCCGCCGCCGCCGCCTCGACCCCAGGAGGGCTCGGCCGCCTCCTCGTCACCATGCGCCGGCTGCCCCGGCGCGGCCGCCGCGCCCAGGGCTGACCGGCCCGCCGCCCTCGTGCGAGGCACAGACGCCTCCCGGAGGGCCGGCCGCCGCGCGCGCGGCCGGCGCGGGCGCAAGGCGGCAGGCCGCCGCCCTCGCGCGGCGCGGAGCGTGGCGGAGAGGATGCGCGCGCGCGGGGGGTCTCGCCAGACCCCCCCTCCACGTCGTGGACACATCACGACGGGAGGTTTTTCGCCATCTTCGGCCGCCCTGACAGTGGGGGCCCTTGCCAGGAGACACCCTGCTTGCCTCCAGGGTGCCCTGGGTTTCTTGGGTTTCGATGGTTTTGCCATGGAAAGCGTGATGTGCCCACACCAAAAATCAGTGTACGCCATGGGGTCTCAGGGTTGGGTTTCTTGTGGAAGATTTCTTGTGGTCGGGCCCCTACTGTACGGGGCCTCGGGCCGCCAGAGAACGATTCAGGATGAAAACCTGGTCCTTGGGAAGGGGTCCAGGCCTCTGGGGGTTGCCGTTGTGAACGAATCATGACGTCGGGGACCTGAGTCGGAGGGCTGGAGAGCGGTCGTTCTGAACTTGCATCTTGTTCGGGCGACGTTTTCCTACAGAAGCACTTGCGCAGTTCCTTCGCAGCGCTTCCTGTACTCCATCGCACCTTGCAATCCAAGCTTACAAGGGCCCCGAGCATACTCTCCCGCTTCCTTGCAAGCGCCTCCCATCAGGAATGGATACAGTTTGCCCATCATCTGGCAATGACGGGCGTGACAGGGGGGAGGGGGGAGGGGGCTGGTCAGGTCACGTCAGGATGCGCGCCGGCACCGTTTGGGAATGCTCGAGAATGGCAAATTCCCACACGGCGCCAGCGCGAATCGTGACATAACCAAGGGGGGAATGGGGGCAGGCGGGGCGTGGCTTTTCACGGGCGTTACCGCGTTACCGCGAGCAAGAGAAAGCGGGCTCAAGGCTCCCCCCCTTGGGATGCAACTCCTGGGAGGTTACCTTGCGGCTCGGACGAGGTAGAAGCGGCCGCTTCTTCTCCACCAAGCGGCCAAGACGACGGGCTCGGGAGAAGGAGGAGGAGGCTCCCCAACCAAAAAGGGTCATGGTGTATATCGCTGACGCTGACATAGGGCACGTGAAGTATCATCGTATCCCGGCCGCTATCAAGGATATGTGGGACAAAGACGGGTGGAAGGCAGCGTTCGGGCTGTTCACCAAGATTCGGCAGACAAATGTCGAGATCACGACCGACTTGTACAGTGTCGCTATCGACGTGTGCGCAAAGGAGCAGCAGTGGCAAAGCGGGCTGTCGCTGCTGAGGGATATGTAGAAGGTAAGGTCGGAGCCGGACGTATTCAGTTTCAATGCTGTGATCAGTGCTTTCGCGAAAGTCGGGTTGTGGCAGCAAGTTTCTCAGTTGCTCACGGAATTGCGGGAAGTGAGGTTGATGCCGATACCATCAGTTTCAATGCGGCAATCAGTTCATGCAGAAGTGAGTGTCAGTGGCAGCATGCATTTACCTTCTTGAGGGAAATGACAGCGGCGAAGGTGGAGCCAAATGTCACCAGCCTCAATTCTGCGCTGACCGTTTGCGAGCAAGGTGGGCAGTGGCAGCAGGCTTTATCGTTGCTCAGCGGGTTGTGGTCCGTAAAACTAGAACCAGACAGAATTAGCTTCTCAGCCGCAGTGAATGCTTGCGAGAAAAGTCAGAGTTAGCAGGGTTCGATCTCGCTGCTCCAGGTGATGTGGAAATCGAGGTCAGAACGGAACATTCTGATTTACAATGGTGCAATTGGCTCTTGCAGAGGTGGGCATTGGCAGCAGGCGTTGGCACTCCTCATGGATATGGAAGAAGAAGTACTACAGCCCAGCACGGTCAGCTACATTGCTGCAATCAGCGCGTGCAAGGACGGCGCGCAGTGGCAGTGGGGGCTTTCGTTGTTCAGGAGGATGCTTCAGACATGGCCTGGGCCAGATCCGAGCCTCAAAAGTTTCAACTCCGCGTTGAGTTTGTGCGAGGGAGTCGGGCGATAGGAGCAATCGATGTCGTTGCTCAGCGAGTTCCAGGAAGCTGAGTTGAACGCGAACGTCAGAAGTTTCAACAGTGTAATCAGTGCGCACAGGAAAGATGGGCAGTGGCAGCGCGCACTTCTATTGCTGCGGATGATCTGGACGGAGAGGTTGCAGCCAAACGTAATCAATTATGGGGCTGCCATGAGCGGGTGCGAGAAGGGTGGGTGCTGGGAACAGGCTCTGTCCTTACTGGGGGAGTTGCGGGATGAGCAGCTGGAGCCGAACATCATAATCTTCGACTGTGCAATCAGCGCCTGCGTCAAAGGGAGGCAGTGGCAGCGCGCGCTGTCATTGCTAGCTGAAATGCGAGACACGGAGCTTGAGCCGAATGTCATCAGCATCAGCGCTGCAATCAGTTCGTGCGAGAAGAGTGGACAGTGGCGACAGGGGCTGATGCTGTTAGGGCAGCCCGGGGAAGCAGGAGTGGAGCCGAATGTTGTCGCCCTGAATGCCGCAATTCGCGCGTGCGAGAGCGGCAGGAAGTGGCAGCAGGCCTTGTCATTGCTCGGAGAGTTTCGCTTGGCGAAGGTTGAGCCGGACCTAATCAGCATGAATAGTGCAATCAGCGCTTGCGCGAGAAGTGGGCGATGGCAGGTGGTTATGTCGTTGCTGAGGCTTTTCCAGGGCGAGGGTGTGGAGCCCGACGCCATAACTTTTAACGTTGCGATCCATGCTTGTGGACAAGGTGAGCAGTAGGAAACTGGATTGTCGTTGTTGGCGGAAGCGTGGGAGGCGGGGGTGGGGCCGAACACCAGAACTTATAGCGCTGTGATGAGTGCGTGAGGGATGAGCTTGGAGTGGCAGCGGGCGCTGTCGTTGCTGAGAGGCTTGTGGGAATCTAAGTTGGAGCCAGATGCCATCACTGCTAGCATTGTTACCCAATCACGCGAGAGAGCAGGGCAGTTGGGGCAGGGATGGCAGCTGTTTGAGGAGTTTGGGGACGCGGATTTGGAACCAAATGTCGCCAGCTAATGTGCGGGAGCAATTGTGCGACTGCTGAAGAGTGGCTTCGGTCATGCTGGTTCTTCATTGGAGAGCCTCGAGCCAGCGAATGCCTCGAACGAAGTCGATTGTGGCTGCCTTCGGTCTTTGGCTCGGCGCGTTTGTAGTTTCGGCCTCAGTGTTCTGCTGCCGACTTGACGCTTCGCCGGCGGCGAGGCAGGGGGCGCAGTGCGGGGGTGGGTACCACCTCGGGGTGCAAAGTGTAAAACGAATATTGTCAAAGCCTGGAGGCCGCCCTTCCCCAGGGCGGGAGCAGGCGTGGTTGCCAGCAGAAGCTGGGGCACCTGCGGCGGGTGGCAAGACCAAGCCCGCAGGGCGGAGGAGGAGGAGGAGGAGGAGG
>CAUYUJ010016142.1:202500-215956 GCA_963575745.1 Prorocentrum cordatum | reverse complement strand
CGACGACGAGGAGGCAGAATGAGCAGGGCATCGGGAGAGGAGGCGAGAGGGCGCCCCGGGTGAGGCAGTGGGCCCTCTCACCCACCCCGCTGCTGCCCTCTCGCTCGCGCGCCAGCTGGGTGGCACCCCGGAGCCGCGGACAGGCGCGAGGGGTCGGCGGGGCCGTTGGTCAAGCAGTGGCGAAGCGTCCTGGCTCGCCCTACCAAAGAATGCTCTAAGAACCTTTTGTGGTTTCTACGACATGTTCTTAGAACATTTATGGTTGGGACTGTCTTGGTTTAACACATCGGCTTTATGTTCTAAGGACCTTGCTGTTGTTCTGAGAACATGTTTGGGATTTAAGAGCATTTCGTGGTAGGACTATAGGAATGCCAGGACGGTCGGTCCCTGCTCAAGTTGGGCAGTCTGCGCGAGGCTCTTAAGAAGCCCGCCGCAGGCGCACCTTGCACAACGAGTCCGCCGCAGGTTGTTTTTTTTGTTCTCCCGTTTTTGTCGAAGCAAGGCGGGTCGGTATGTCGTCGCGGGGTGGGTCGCGGGGTGGGTATGTCGTCGCGGGGTGGGTCGCGGGGTGGGTCGCGGGGCGGGTCGCTGGGCCGGTCGCGGGGCGGGTCGCGGAGGGGTGGCGGGCGAGGTCGGCATCAGCAAACAAACAGCAGCAGCAGCAGCAGGAGCAGCAGCAATATCCACAGCGCTAGCAAACAGCAAAGAAGCCGAATCCAGGCCGTGGAAGCCCATGCTTCACCCACGCACGCAGGGATTGTGTACGACCATTCGCCGCCCTCACCCTGAAGCATGAGCATTCGGAGTCCCGCGCAGCTGTTCGGAGGCCCAGGGGCTGGCACCACACGCACGCACGCACCACCACACACCACACACCACACACACACCACACACACCACACACAATCACACACAATCGCACAACACACAATCACACACCCACACAACCACACACAATCAAACATATACACTCACTTGCACACACACACACACTCAGACACACACACACATGCACACGCACACGCACACCTGCCGCTGCAAGCGCGGTGGTGGATTGAGCGCTCCTTAGTTCAGCAGCCCGATTGTGTGGTAGCACGATGACTGTACGACCGCTCGGCCTCGTCATCGCCGTCGTCCTCGTCATCGCCTTCTCGTCGCCTTCGCCTTCCTTTTCCTCTTCTTCGCCCACTAAGCCCGTTGGACTGAAGCGGCGCTTCCCGTTCGTGTCCGAGCAGGCTCGGCGCTCCTTGTTTCAGCAGCCCGCTTGTGTGGTAGCGCGATGCTTGTACGACCGCTCGGCCCAGGCGGCCTTCGGCGTAGGCCCCGCCGCAGGAGGAGGAGGAGGAGGAGGAGGAGGAGGAGGAGGAGGAGGAGGAGGAGGAGGAGGAAGAGGAGGAGGAGGAGGAGGAGGAGGAGGAAAGGATGAGGAGGAGGAGGAAGAGAATGATGAGGAGGAGGAAGAAGTTGAACGAGGAGGTTGATCGAGCAGTGGCTAAGCGTCCTGGCGTGCCTACAGGCCCAGGCGGCCTTCGGCCCAGGCCCCGCGCGCAGCGGCGTCCCCGGCCGCCGCGGCCGCGGCGCATCCGCTGCCTGCCGATGGCGGCGCGCTTCGCGTCGGCCTTCGGCGCCGGCGGGGCTCCGCCGCCGCTGCCGGCCGTGGCCGCCCGCCGCCGCGGCCGTCGGCCACGGCCGACTGCTCGGCACGATCGAGGAGGAGGAGGAGGAGGAGGAGGAGGAGGCGGAGGAGGAGGAGGAGGAGGAGGAGGCGGAGGAGGAGGAGGAGGAGGAGGAGGAGGAGGAGGAGCAGCAGGCGTGCGGAGCATGAGGCGGCGAGGCGAGGAAGGAGGCTCCGAGCGCGCTCCGCGACTCGTAAAGTACAGTCGGACCGAGGCAGAACCCTGAGAGCCTGGCGTCTCCATGTTTTCGAGCCAGGCGTTTTCGCCGTTCTTCGGGCCCGGGGAGCGTCACAGATGGATCTGGCGCGAAGAATGGCGCAGAAAGAGGGGGCCTGGGGCCTGGGGCTCGGGGCGTGTCTTTTTATGCGATGTTGCAATTCGTTTGTTACGTCGGATCTCCAGGGAGATCGAAGTCGGTTCTGGGAGGGTGCCCTCATGTTCTTCGTGTCTGCTGGGTGCTCTTGTGCATCCTGGGGAGGGTACCCTCTTGGATGTTCTGTGTGCTTTGGCCGGGGTAGGGTCTCATGTTCTTGAGGGATGTTCTTCTGGCCTAGGTCCGACTGTACAAATACCAGAAAGAGCGTGTTCTACCGCTGCTGGCGGAAAACCGGGGGGGGGGTCACTACCGGTTCGAACCCCTCCCCCCCCCCCTCTGGAAAACCGGGGGGGGTCACTACCGGTTCGAACCCCTCCCCCCCCCCCCCCAGTTCATCATGAAAAGGGGGGGGGGTCACTACCGGTTCGAACCCCCCCCCCCCTCGAACTCGAAAACCGGGGGGGGTCACTACCGGTTCGAACCCCCCCCCCTCGAAAACCGAGGGGTGGTGCGGACAGTGGTGGGGACGGTGGTGGTGGGGACAGTGGTGAGGGGACAACGGGACAGTGGTGGGGACAGTGGGACAGTGGTGGGGACGGTAGTGGTGGGGACAATGGTGAGGACAATGGTGGGAACAGTGGGGACAGTGGGACAGTGGTGGGGGGCCACACCGATCAAGCTCAGTGCGCGATGGTGGGGACAGTGGTGGTGGGGACAGTGGTGTGGGGACATGGGAATGGTGGAAACAGTGGGACAGTGGAGGGTACAGTGGTGGTGGGGACAGTGGTGAAGGCGGTGGCGAGGACGGCGGTGGGACAATGGGACAGGTACAGGTACAGTGGGGACAGTGGTGGGGACAGTGGTGGTGGGAACAGTGGGACAGCTCAGTGGGACAGCGGAGGAGTCAGTGGGACAGTGGGGACAGTGGGGATAGTCGTGGAGAAAGTTGGGAGAGTGGAACCGTGGTGGGAACAGTGGTGGGGACAGTGGGGGACAGTGCGACAGTGGTGGTGGCACTGGTGGGGACAGTAGGGGCGGTGGTGGAACCAGTGGGGACAGTCGGTGGTGAGGACAGTGGCGCTGGGAACAACAGTGGGGGATGTGGTGAGGACGGTGGTAGGGACCGGGAGTCGTTTGCTGGAGGTGAGAGGGGAGGTGGGGAGGAGTTCGAACCGGTACCCCCGCCCCCCCCTCCGGTTTTCGAGGGGGGGGGGGGGTCGAACCAGTAGTGACCCCCCCCGGTTTTCGAGTCCGAAGGGGGGGGGGGTTAGGGGAGGGGGGGGGGTTTTGCCGGGGGAGGGGGGGGTGGGGGAGGGGTTCCAGCAGGGGGAGGGGGGGGGATTTTCGGGAGGGGGGGGGGGGGGGGACCCCCGGGTTCCGGAGGAAAAGGGCGGCAATTTTCCACAGTAAAGCGGCGGTGGATCACGCTCTCTCAAATACCACCAGCATGTCCTGCTCATTGTGAACAGGGTTTGCTGCCGGGGTCGCCGCGGACGCTGTCTGTTCGAGACAGAAGGCCGCCTGCCGAATTGCGGCCGCTGCCGCTTTTGGACAACCTTTGTTGTGGGGCATCGTGCCCACTTGTTCCGTACCTGTTCCAGGAGCCCAAAGCCGCGTGCTCTCGGCTTTCCGGTCGCTGCTGTGTCTGCCGCTGCGCTCCCCGGGGCGATCGGAACGGGTACCTCGCGCTCTGAACCTTCACGGCGGGACAGACGTTGTCCTCGGATCCCGGAAGTTGTCCCGCCTCGGGAGGCTTTCCAGCAGTTGCGCCTCGCCGAGGGCGTTCCTGGGGTGCCCGAATTGGCCCGAACGGCCGCCAGAGGCCCCAGCTGTGGCCCGAAAGCCGACACCCTCGCGTCGGGAAGAGGTCGCGACGGAAGATATGTGGCCGCTTTCGGTCTCTGCTGGGCCCCTGCTGGGGCCCTGCTGGGCCAAAGAAACGACTCGGTAGGAGGAGCTGGTCCCCAGGAAGTGGTCCATACCTTTGGGAAGCCACGTTGCGAGAAAAAGCACACGACGTCGGATGTCTGGGTACGGTAAGAAGTGGGATGAAGACCCACAGCAGTCTCTGCCCACTGTGAACAGGAGTGCCTACCCTCACAGCCGCGGACGTTGCCTACTTGCGGCAAGCAGTCGCCTGCCCGATGGCGGCGGCTGTCGCGTTTGGACAACATCTACTGCTGGGCTGTTGGGCATCATGTTCATGTTTTGCGTGCCGATGTCGGGCGTGCCAAGACCCCGCTCACGGGATTGCAGTCGTGGCGTTCCTCTCGTTGTCGCACGGTAAGGAACAGCCGGCCACGGATTGCACTCTTTGCGTTCCATCTCTTTGTCCAGATCTGCAGGAAGGTGCAATGAGTCTACCGATGCTCTCTATTGAGCATGTCGTTGTGGCATGCCAGTCGTAGCCCCCTGTGAACGAATGCGTTTTTCTGTATTTTTGTGACCCGCTGGGTCACAGATATAAAACGCAGATTGGCAGAATGTGCGGACAATAGCCCAATGACCCATTGTGGCATGTTGGCTATCACTCGGACGGGGAAGGTTGCGCCACACGAGGGATGTGCAGTTGCACCGTTGCTGTCAGAGGCAGCCCGTGGCCATTGCTTGGGGCCTGACGGGCGCCTCGGACCCCCCGGACGCGTGTTTCTGCCAGGCTGGGAATCTGGCACTGCACACGAGCGCAGAGCACAGTGGTGCGGCGCATTTTGGCAGTACCCGTGGCAAGCCCCGGCCTCTTGCTGGCCATGCCTCGCGCGGCGAGTGCGATATCCGAGGTTTCTTATCTGCAGGAGCGGGGGAGAGGTGCAGCACGTCCTGTCCTGATCGAGGAAGCTCTCTTGCCACGGCGTCGCTTGTGAAAACCGGTCGGGCCTCTGCACGAATCCTTTTTCGGACTGCACGGTCTCGAGCCCCTTTGAGGCCTGCTTCTGTGAGGACGGCTACGGTGCACAGGACGTCAGATCCATTGCCGACGGCCTCGGGTACAGCTATGAGTATACCTGCTGCCCCGCTCGGGTCGGCTCCGAGTGTGGATCTTTCTCCCAAACTGAGTTGCAGCTGCTTTCAATCATTGGCCTCGCGAGTCTTGCCGTTGGTCTTGGCGGAGCCTCTGTGACAACCATGCGGCTTTCTCGCTGTCGGAGATCAGTGGCTGCTTGGCTGAGCCCAGGCGACCGTGCCGTTGAATCAGCGCCCGTGTTGCGAGACCGTGCCCGCTTACACTGTGAAGTGCCAATGCATCGATGGTGTGTGACGAAAGCGGATGTGTCGCAGTTTAGGCGACTTGTTTGGCATGCAATTCAGCAGCGTCGAATCGTACCAACAGTGCTCGATCTTTTCGACGTTAGCGATGACAGGATTGGCCCTACCATCCACACCATCACCGACCAGTACATAAAGCCAATTACACTTTTAGCTGGTGGAGCGAGCTGGGCTTTGATGCGCCATCCTGAAGGCCTGCCTTGTGATAAGTTCATCACACACTGTTGGGAAGAGGGCATCTTCGAATTCTGTGACAAAGTCCTGCAGTCATGGCCAGCGGGGGCGAAGCATGCTTACTCGTGTATGCTTGCCAACCCGCAAAACCTAGACATATCCGCTTTAATATCTCCCCCTATTGAGTCCCCGTTTGCCAAAGCCTTGGCGTCCGCGACGCATCTGTTGGTGGTGCCGAATCGGGCTCACATTGTATACTCGAGGATGTGCTTACGAGGCCTTCTTGGCGTACTCGCTACACAAAGACATCAGTACCGCCAGGTCCCCGGTGCTGGGCTTCTGGCCCCAGGTGATGAGAATGGGCTTCCTCTCTGTCTTGGGGGCCGGTGTGGCGTGCATCGTCACGTGTCTTCTGAATTTGGAGACATCAGTCTTTTCATTAGGCTGTATTCGGCGCACCAAGGCACAAGCTCTTCGCGGGCACTCGATATTGGCATTTACTCTGGTGTACCCGTTCTTGCGGAAGTACCCGGATTCGATATGTCTTCGCATTTTCCTCCGATTTGTTGCCTCTATTTTTGGTTTCACTGTTGGAGAGAACATCCTAGATCACCTTCACTGCCCTGGAGGCTTACGCTCCTCCGTCGGCCCCAGATCAGGGGATCCTCGACGACGGCCTGGTTTGCCCAGGCGCCCAGGGAGGAAACGAGGCAGGAGAAGGAGGAAGAAGAGCGGAGAACGAGAGGGAGGAGGAAGGACGGAGACGGAGGAAGCCACCCCTTTCTGGGCCACCGTGGGGCTATTCTTTCCGTCGCGGCCCCGAGGCCCCTCCCATTCCTGAGACTGGATCTCGGACGTCTGGAATGGGGAAACTGGTCGCGAGTGGCCAAACATCTTACGAGTTCTGTCATTATGTGATCGTTTTCTTATTCAGTGTTTTGCTGATGGGTGCGGGCCCTCGCACCCTCCCCCCCCCCTGGAGTAGATCTTGGCTGTTTTTGGCGCCTATTTCAGGCAGGTGGGGTCTCTCCCATAGGGCGCACTGCTACAAGCAGTCGCATCAAGCAGAGGTCCAGAGCCAGACCCCTCCCTTCTCCCCTCCCCTCCGCCCAATGTCGAAACGCCGAATGAACAACGCTTACATGGCCAAACATCTTACGCGTCTTGTCATTTCCATCATGCGGTTGTTGGCGGATCTAACGTCTTGGTTTGGTTTTCTGGCAGCGGCCCTCACACCGATGGTGCTCGAGGCCGACAGATTGTGGACACTGGCAGCGACTGTAACGATACAGTAGTTGAATAACGGCTTCACAGGCCACGTCAGGGACGCCAAGTATTCGGTCCCGGCAGATGGGGAAAAGACCCGGCGAGACCTTGCATCAAGTGAGGCCCTTGTCGACAAAAACATTAGAGACATCATGCGCATGGGTATGGTCACATCTTGTTTGCGCCAGGCTGCGGAATCTGCTGGACCATTGGGTGACGTGAGTATTTGGGGCATCGGCACCGCCTCCATCGGTTCGATATGGTTAGTGTTCGAAGCGCAAGCAATTGAAGTTGGGCGGTGCGGTGAGCAGAGCTCTTGCGAGATGTGGTTCGTGCTTCTGCAAGGCCTATGCTGGACAATCGTCTTGGCGCGCTCGCCGCCAGATCGCGTGGCCTTTGCGACAGGATCACTGACCTCCCTCTTCATGCCGATTATGATGGGAATTGTGGAGTACACTCTCACGGGCGATTTTTGCGCCTCAAACTATTTGACAGCCGTGTTTATTGGCCCTGTGATCTTAGCTCTATCTGTTGCTGGGCCTGGACGTGTTGCGCAGGTGCCCGCGTTTGGGCCTATTTCGATACGCGTCGTTTATGGGTTTAAGGTGTGCGTCTGGCAGTATGGGCATCTGGAAAGAGTGAAGTCGCTAGAAGTGGGTCGTGCATGGCAAGACAGCCCGTTCGAGGAGTTGAGGGATGACAGCGATTCTATTCTCAGCATTTGATCGCTGTGTGTCTCGCTGACGTGACAGGACATGCAGTCAGCGGGCGAGCCTCCAAATGCAAAACAGTATGTGCAGCTTGATCTGCGGCAGACACTGCCTCGCTGGAACCCGCCAGGAGCGTAGCGCAACGGCAGCTGCGCGCCAGGCACCACCTGGCTTGGTGAGGGCGACGGGTGTCTGATGCGTAAGACACCGCTCCGCCGGATCCCCTGGTCATGGGCCCAACACATCATGGGCGCTTGACACGTGGTAGTGCTTCGCTGTGTGCGGTCGGCGCCTCGCACAGCAGAGGACTGCCATAGTTCAGCCCTTGGTGGGCCCCGGAGACGGCAGGGCCGTTCTCTTTCACCTTTTTCGAAAAAGCGGCTCTTGAAAATGGAAACAGCAACAACGACGGCGACTGGAAACGGCAACAAAGAAAACTCCCGGATTGGAAGCGAAACCGAACAGGAAAACAAGCGGCGACAGAACCGGCAATACAAGTAGGCAAAAACGGAGCTGGCAGCAAACACGGCAAAGCGGAAGCGGTAACAAACATTGCCCTGTCGTTTCGACGTGAACCCGACGTAAATCCGACGTGGATCCGACGTAAGCCGGGTCTCAAGTTGCCTCGCGAGGCCTTCAGGACTTTCTTCATAGTGTCGGAGGCGGGAATTTATACATGATAACCGCTTGGAGAATCAATTTTCGGGGACCTCGGCAGGCTGTGGATATGCACATCTTCGGGCCCCCGGGGGCCAACAGATATCAATTTCCACCGCTCGCTGGAGCGCCAGGACGTCGGTTCCCAGGCGGTGAATATGGAACAATCCCCGCCTCGCATAGTGGCGGTTAGGTGTAGGCCCGCCCCCAGGGGCGCAGCTGGCGGCAACTGCGCGCAGGGCAGCAGTCGGCGAGGGCAGGGGGTCGTGTTTTTTTTTGCTGGCAGCCCAACGGCCAGTACATAGATACATGCATGACCTGTTACATGAACAAATACATCCGTAAGTGAGCAACTACATGACTAAATCTACATCAACCTATCTTTGTACACCAACACGTACATGCACATGAATATTGAACTACGCATGCATAGTAACACAGCATAAGCATAACGTGCAGCACGTCAACACCCATGCAACACATGTACAGGCATGCACATTAGATACACGTGTATACATATGAGGCGTTCCAGACAGGGCCTCGCCTCCGAGGGTCGAAGGAGTTGCCATCTCGTTCTCGGCGGAAGGCTGGCGGAAGCCGGCGGAAGTAACAGGGTGCTCCCACGCGAGATGACAGCACTGGTCCCCGACCTTGTGGAACAGGGGTTCCCAGTGTGTGTCCCCCTAGGGGAGTCTGGGGGGGGTACCCCCCTCGAAATTCGGCCTCAGGCACGGGCGGCAGAACGGCGGAAGACGGCCATATTTGCAGTTGCGGCTTCGGGTGCGCCAAGATGGCCCCAAGACGGCCTGATGTGTCTTACAGATCGCCCAAGAGGCCTCTTAGACGCCATAAGAGGGCTCCAAGAGGACCTCCAGGAGGCCGACAACATTCAGTTTCCTTGGGGGTTCACTGATTTTAGCGTTCTCGTCTATTCGGGCTTGCGACGCTCCAAGACGGTCCATAGGCCTCCAAGATCGCCCCAAGGCTGCCCAAGAGGCCGCCATGATGCCCGCGAGACGGCCCAAGCGGGCCCCAAAGAAGCACACGAGGCCCCCAAGACGGCACCACAACGGCCCCACAGACTTCCAAGATGGCCCTCAAGCGCCCAAAGAGGGACTCATGGCTGACCAGGGAGGGCCCAGGGCGGCCTCCGAAGGCCAAGAGGCGCCCAAGAGGTCCCCAAGCGAGCCCCCAGAGGCCCTAGGATATTTCCAGGAGGCCTGAGTCATTGAACGTCCTTCGATTCTTCAGTGATTTTAGCGTTCTCGCCTTTTCGGGCTTCGCAAGCTCCAAGACGGGCCCATATGCCTCCAATATTGCCCCAAGGCGGCCCACGAGGCCCCAAAGAGGCCAGAACGACGGCCCAAGAGGGCCACACGGCAGCCCACGAGCTCCCCAGGAAGGCCACGAGGCGGTCCCAGAGACCTTCAAGACGTCCCTAAAGCGTCCACAGATGGACCCACGGCTGCCCAGGGAGGGCCCAAGACAGCCCCAAGAGGCCCCCAAGAGGTTCCCAATGTATCCCTAAGAGGTCCCCAAGGTCCCCAAGGGGCCCTAGGAAGACCTCCAGAACGCCGAAAGACATTATTTTCCGTAGGTTGTTCAATTCTTTTCGCGTTAAATTATTTTCGCGTTCAGGATGAGGAGGAGGAGGTGGAGTAGGGGGAGGAGGTGGAGAGGAGAGGAGAGGAGAGGAGAGGGGAGGAGAGGAGAGAAGATGAACAGCAGTGTTCTACTCGAACAAGGAGTCAAACATAGGAGGGTTAGGAGGAAACGAGTTCAACTTTGGGCTTCGCCCAGGTAGAGGAGGAGAAGGAGGCGGAGGAGGATGGAGAGTGAGGAAATGGGGGTGCAGGAGAGAATGGCCAGGAACAGACCTGGATTATCGATCCTACCTCCCCTCTCCTCGTCCTCCGGGAGGAGGAACAGGAGGATACCTCGATCCTCGATTCTCCTCCTCCCCCCCTTTCCCCCTGCTCCCCTCCCCTTGGTCCTCGCCGGTCGGGCGGCGTTGGACCATCTGCGCGAAGCCACCCGCCCTCGATGACGAGCACGTCGTCGACGACGGCGACGACCAGGAGGACGACAAAGCCGGCGATGCCTCCGCTGCCAACGCCGGCGACGGGAACGCCGACACCAACGACTATCGTCGGGGGTTGCTAAAGGTGCCGCTGGGGCAAGCCCCAAGCTTTGCGCTCCGTTTTGGAGCACCTGGGGCCCTCTAGGCCTCGTGAGGGCTCCTCCGGAGGCCGTGGTGGCCTCCTTGGAAATCTTTGGGGCATCTTGGGCCTGTCCGACGACGACGACGAAGACGACGACCACGACGACGACGACGACGACGACGGCGGCGACGACGGCGGCGGCGGCGGCGGACGAGGATGATGAGGAGGAGGATAAGAAGAGGGAGGGGAGGAGGATGAGGGGATGGTGGAGGAGGCAGCGGGGGAGGAGGATGGAGAGGGGAATGAGGGCAGGGAGCTGCAGGAGGAGGATGAGGAGGAGGAGGAGGAGGAGAGGAGGAGGAGGAGGAGGAGGAGGAGGAGAATGAGGGGAGGGAGCTGCAGGAGGAGGCGGCGGCGGCGGCGCCGGCGGGGGCGGCGGCGGCGGCGGCGACGACGATGCTGGCAACGACGGCCGCGGCCCGCGCAGGCGGGCGGCGGTGGGCGCGGGGCGCCGCGCACCCGGCGGCCGCGTGCGCGGCGGCGGCCGCTGCGGTGTTGCGGCCCGGGGCGCCGCTGGGCGCCGAGGCCCCCTGCGCCCCGCCTTCAAGATTCGACCAGACGTAAGTCGGGCCTGTTCCTTTTCAAGGGGGAAAATCAAAAATAGTTTAAAAAATAGTCTGGGGACTCTCTTTGGAGCATGTTTTGATCATTTTGGAGATTCGACTAGACGTAAGCAAGGGCGCCCTCGAGGGCGCGACGTTATTCGCGCTTCGCGGTTCGCGGTTCGGCTCCGATTCCTTATCCTCCTCTTCTCCCCTGAGAGGCGGCGCGAGATCGCGAGATCCGCTGGGCGCCGAGGCCCCCTGCGCCCCGCCATGCAGATTCGACTAGACGTAAGTCGGGCCTGTCCCTCTACAGGGGGGATATTCAAAAATAGTCAAAACATAGTCTGGGGACTATTTTTGGAGTATTTGTTTGACTATTTTGTTTTTTTTGTATTTTTTATTTTTCGTCGAGGATCCCCCTGTAGGGGGACAGGTCCGACTTAAGACTAGACGTAAGAGTGACTCTCTGCCGGAGCAACCCTGGGTGCGGGCCCATTCGGGTCCCCCGATCGCCGAGCGCGAGGGGGCAGCAGCGCCTTGCGCGATTTTGTTGGCCCTCCCGCGGCCCCCAGAAAGCCAGGCACCAGAGGTCACCAGGGTCGCTCTTGCGTGTAGTCGACCCTCTGCTTCCCACCATCAGGACATCGAGAGGTTTGTGGCGTAAGGTTTCAAGCGCCAAAAAGAAGCTCAACAGAGGCCCCCTGTGTAATTCGCACCAGTAGGGGGGATTCATAAGGCGCTCTCTTGTGGTCGTTCTCGTTCCCATGCCCTCCCTCCCGCCCTCCCCTCCTCCCTTCTCCTGCCTTTCGCCTCCTACTGCCGCTGCTTTTTCTCCTGCCTGTGCTACTCGTTCTCTCCCTCTCGCTCTCCTCTGCCTCCTCTCCCCAGCCTCCTCCCCTCGTTCCTCCTGCTCCCTCCCGCTTCTCCTTCGCCTCCCCCTCCTCGATTCCCCCCTCCTCCTTCTCCCCCTTCTCCTCCTCCCCCCCCTCCTTCTTACGGACTTTGCTGGCGACGATGATTGCCTTATGACGTGGGCGCGAAACCAATGGCTCCAATAAAGTGTGCTCGGTCAGATTTCGGACAATTTCAAGATTCTCAGTGCCATTCTGCGCCTTCCGCCTTGCTCCCGAATTGCTGCGTCTCTCTTATCCTTCTCAGTGCCCTCCTCTTCCCTCTTGCCCCCCGTTGCGGACTAATGTTCTTATCCTTATCAGTGCCCTCCTCTTATCCCTATCAATGCCCTCCTCTTGCCCCCCCTGTTGCGGACTTGCCCCCCGTTGCTCCCCGAATTGCTGCGTCTCTCTTACCCTTCTCAGTGCCCTCCCCTTCCCCCCCCGCTGCGGACTTACTTTCGGTCCCATGGATGTTGGGCCCTGGGGCCCTCGACCTCGTCGTGGAGCCCGCCCCGGAGCTCTCAGCCCCGACGCCGGGCCGCCGTCGAGCCCATTTCTGGGACCTCGACCCCGTTGTGGGCCACGTCCCGGGTCGTTGCGCTCTCGGCCACGTTGTTGCCGACCGTGGGTCTCTCCGGATTCGGTCAGGGCGCCTGCGGCGAGTCGCCGACGCCGCCCGCCTGCGTGGCAACATTTGCACGGCCAACCGATGGGCACGCGCCTGGCCAAACCGTCGGGTCAAGGGTTCCCCCGGGCCGCCGCGGGATCCGCGAGGCGCGGGCAAGCAAGCGGGGGGGGGGGGTGGCGGCTGGATGGGGGAGGACCGAGATTTAGGTTTCTTTTTGTTTGCGTTCTACGTGAAAATTGGAACCGTCGTCGTTTGTCCTGCCGTCCTGTGGCCGCTGGGCCATCCGCGCCGTCGCGGAGAAGATCTTGGGTAGTGTCGGGGCTCGCGTGCGCATGAAGCTTTATTGGCCATCTTGGCGGCCATCTTTGGCCGTCCCGAGGCCGCCTTTTCAGGGGGGCCTCGCGGGCTGTCCTCGCGCGATATCTGGGTTTTTTTCGCGGTCGGTGGAGGATGCCACTGCTGCGACGCTCACTGGCGTCGCTGCGTCGCTGGCGCCGCGCCTGGCGCCCCTCCGCCCCCTCGCCACCCTTTGTCGTTTTACATGCTTAGCTTTCCGTTTCCTCCTAAGGCTCGCGCGGGCTGTGTGTGTGAATGTCATCCACGACAGGGGCTCCACAGTGCAGTTTGCAAAAATGCTGTGCCCTATATCAAATCAAAGACCATACATAAGCTTTTCCTTCGTTATCCCAGTGAGACCCTACCTAGGAGTTTGAGCCCGTAGGAAAGCAGCATTAGTAGTAACATTAAAGCTTAGCATTAACTAAGCCAAGGCTAAGCTAATGCTAAGCTAAAGCTAGGCTGAAGCTAAGCTAACGCTAAGGTACAGCTAAACTAATGCTAAGCTAAAGCTAAGCTAAAGCCAAGCTAAAGCTAAGCTAAAGCTAAGCTAACGCTACGCTAAAGCTAAGCTGGAGCTAAGCTACAGCTAAGCTAAAGCTAAGCTAACGCTAAGCTAAAGCTAAGCTAAAGCTAAGCTAAAGCTAAGCTAACGCTAAGCTAAAGCTAACTTAGAGCTAAACTAGAGCTAAGCTAAAGCTAAGCTAAAGCTAAGCTAAAGCTAAGCTAAAGCTAAGCTAAAACTAAACTACAACTAAGCTAAATCTAAG
>CAUYUJ010016142.1:5000-192500 GCA_963575745.1 Prorocentrum cordatum | reverse complement strand
CAGAGGAGCTGGGTATCATCTGGTTTCCAGGCCCGTTGAGAATGTCAAGGGCCCCTGCCTTAAGTTCACCAAGGCCCCGGGGGCGCTCGGGAAGTTCCAATTCCGTCTTGAGTAGCTCAGACACTTTTGGAAGCGTTAACACAGCTGGTATTCGACGGGAGCCAAGGATCTGGCAGGTAAGGTCCGCAAGCCGATATCCGACCTAGCAGCTGTTCCTGGGTGGCGAGAAATTCAAGATAGGCTGCGTTTTCAGGCAAGCGCTTCTCTGGAGGATTTGGATGGGTATGCTGAATCGGTTCGAGAATTTGCTGATGTAGTAGAAGCGTGCTTCAGGAGGGCCAAGACCAAGGTCTGGAGGGACTGGGTGAATAGTTCTCTGGCGGTTGGTGGTGGAGCTGTGCTTAAGTACACCAAAGAACCCGTTGGTTGGGCTCCCGACCCCACTGGAGTTCCTGGAGGCCCCGCAGGCCAGGTCGACACTGTCGAGACCCTTCTGGAGGAGCGGAGGGCATGAAGGTGAGCCCAGCCGGCTCACGGCAGTGCACCTTGGGCTACCCTTCGGGGGCGCCCCGCCAGCCCCATCTCTGGAGCAGGCCAAGGGAGCCCTCAAACGGTTCAGGAAGCACACAGCTGCAGGAGTTGACGGGTGGAGCCCTGCTTAGTTGAGGAAGCTCATCGATCAGGCGCTCGAGGTGCATGCCGAGTTTCTTTCGTGCGTGGGGGCGCGCTTGCTGATCCCAGCGCAGTGCGACATATCGTTGGTTGCGTTCTTGCAGAAGCCGGTTGGCGGCAACAGGCCGATCGGCATCCTGGCGACGGCGACCAGAGTTCTAAGTCGCATCCGTAGATATGAAGCAGCGCAGTGGGGGCAAGCACACCAGCTGACATGTACCTATGGGGCGAAGGGGAAAAGTTGTGAGCGAGCGGTATGGCAGCAGGCGGCGTCAGCAGAGTCAGCAAAAACCATCAATGTGTCGTCGGCGTCGGCTCCTATAGACATGGAGAAATGCTATGAGAAGATCCCGCGCGATGTATTATGGCACGCGTGTGTGAAGCATAGGTTTAGCTTGCGCCGCATCAGATCATTACTTGTGGTTTATGGTGGTACGCGCCGTATTATAGTACGTGAGATTGTATCCGACATAATCCGGATCACGAGATCCATTATAGCAGGTTGTTCTTTTGCAACGACGCTCCTGGGGTCTTTCTGCAGGATTCGTTCCAGTATGTGCAGTCGCATTCGAGCTCCCTCACTCGTTATGTGATGGTGGGCGACATCACCGTCGAGGCGATAGGTTCCACGAAGAATGTGGAGCTGAAAATCGCCACCGCAGTTCCAGATTTATGTCGTCGTCTCGAGCAGTTAGGACTGGTCTTCTCCAGGAAGAAGGGCCGGATCGTGGCCTCGAGCGACGCCCTGGCCCAGGAGTTGCAGAAGGCCTTGTCCCGATATTGTTTCAAAGCGCATCCGTCGGTGAACAACCTCGGGCGCGATTTCGGGGTGCAGTTCAGGAAGGGGAAGAAAACTCTCAGGCAGCGTATTTGGTCGATTCGGAAGAGGGCTGGTCGATTTCGTTCGATTATGCATCATCGGCGGGGACTAAAACGTGTCTTCCGGGCTGGGGGGATGGCGGCAGCTACGTATGGGGTACGGGTCCAGGGCATGTCGTCGTCGGACTTGGCCAGCTTACGTTCTGTGGCATCCTTTGTGCTCTTTGGTAAAGCAAAGGAGCGCCCGCGTGCAGTGCAATATCGGTTGACTGATCCGTATGACCTCGGCCCGTCGTTCGTCGTCAACACTCTCCCTCTGCTGGTCCTGGTATATCGCACTGCGCCAAGAGTGGCTTCCCCGGAGATTGCTATCCACCATCTTTGAAGCGGCGGCGGCCGCATCGATGTCTGGGTGGAGCTCGGTTATAGGTCCAGCTGGCGCAGTGGTCCAGACCTTCGTGCGCATGGGTTGGGTGGCGGTGGACTCTGTTACGTGGAAAGGCGGCCAGGGGCTCGTGGTGGACCTCCTTAGCATAGGCCTCCAGGCCCTCAAGGGTCTCACCCATCGGAGCCCCTGCAGAGCCCAGAGGATCCAAGTTCAGAAGCACTTTGGGTGGGGCAACATGCCGTATCTGGATCCCATTGAACACGGGTTGCAGCGTATGAGGGCAGGGGGGAACACATCCAGGCTGATTTAGTGGGCGCACATCTCGCTGGAGGCCTCTGGGCCCAGAGCAAGCTGTAATCTGAGAGATATTCCATATAATATGCGCCGCTGGTGTGGAACTCAAGCAGGTACCATTCGGCATCGTGTGTATGAGTGTGACGGTCTGGCTGCATGGCGGCAAGGCTTTGATATGGCCGAGCTGGTGGACATCAGCCGAGAAGCAGGATATTGCCCGCTTGTCGAGTATGGTGTCACAGGCTCGGGACGCGATGAATACCCCCCACCGCTCGTCGGATCCGAGGCTGAAAAGAAATTCCAGAAGAGACTTGGGCCCTGGGGTCACAAGGGGTTGGAGATTTTCATCGATGGTTCGGGACTGAATCCAGAAGTTGAATGGCAAACTCGCTCAGGATGGTCGTGTTGCACCCTGTTTCCAGGATCCCGTGAAGCAGGTCTTGTGTGTTATGGCCCCGCGCCTGGCGTGGTGCAGAGTTCAGGGCTCGCCGAGCACTTCGCCTTCTATATGGCCCTGTGTCTGATGGGGCCGAAGGCCATCATCATCATTGATCACGAGAAATTGTTGCAGTCCGTGGACAAAGGAGCTGAAATAATGTGCGATCCGTCCCAGCAGTATTCTGAGATTTGGAAGTTTTTTAGTTTTTTTTTTTTTTTTTTTTTTTTTGTTTCTTCTCCTTCTTCTTTTTTTTGAATTTCGAAGATGTGGGGCGGCAGAACTTCGAGCTGGTTTGGATGCCGTCTCATAAGTCCAGGGCCTGGCTGAGTAGAAATGGTTTCCCCCACACTGGCGTGCGGGAAATTCTGAGGCCGATCGGTACGCCATGCTTGGAGCCATGGGTCACCCGTCCCATCCCCAGATTGTTGAACGTCTCAGGGTCGCTGAGGAGTTCGGGATTAGGTCAGTGAGGCTTCTGTCAGGTGTTTTGAATAATCTCAGCAGGCAAAGTTTTTCCCGATGTAGATGATATGCCCAAGGTCCAAAAAGAGGCCCGAAAAAAACAACTTGTAGGAGGAAAATTAGTGTGTACTCTAAAGCTTGTGAAGGGGGATCATGGGCACCTCCTTTCATAAGCAAAGGGGAGTGTGGGGCTGCAGGTTGTGTGGTCAGAGCTCGCTCAGGAGAGGACGCGTGACCAGCCAGCGTTGCCCAGGTACCCCGAATATGGTTGCCAGAGTCGATGCCTCCCATAGAGTGTGGGGGTGTGGGGCGACATATGTATGTGCGAATTGCGGGAGGTATGGCACTGACCAAGTGAAAGGCTTGGCCAAGGAGTGCCCTCTCAAAGGGCCAGGCGAATGGGGCAGGAGAGCTCTTAAGGAGCTTGTGAAGGGGAGGGACCCAACCAGCAAAAAGGTGGTGGGCACCCCCTTTCCTGTCCATTGAGCCCCCTTTTCCTTAATCTTGCAGGCTATCTTTCACCCGAGGGATAAACTTGTCCGAGGCTCCAGAGGCTCCAGAGGCTCCAGAGGAGGAGGAGGATGATGATGATGATGAGGAGGAGGAGGAGGAAGAGGAGGAGGAGGAGGAGGAGGAGGAGGAGGATGATAATGAGGAGGAGGAGGAGGAGGAGGAAGAAGGAGGAGGAGGAGGAGGAGGAGGAGGAGGATGGGGAGGAGGAGGAGGAGGAGGCCCACGAGGCCGAGATGCTTGGGGGACCCCATAGGCGGCGAACCGATCCATATCCCCAGATGTGCTTTTCCTCGTCGTCGTCGTCCTCCTCCTCCTCCTCCTCGTCCTCCTTCTCCTCCTCCTCCTCCTCCTCCTCTTCCGCTCGCCGCCGCCGCCGCGGCGGCGGCGGTGGCGGCGGCGCCGGCAGCGGAGGCGGCGCGCTGGCCGCCAGGGAGGGCCGCCGGAGAGGGTCGATGCCGCTCTTCACGGAGGCTCGACTCCCAGACCCCCTCGGGTCACGAAGCAAAATCGCGACCGGATTTTTTTTGGTAGTTTTCGGCCTCTGGGGCCCTCTCTGGGCCCCGGGGCCGTCAACAACGACGCAGGATGAAACGCCGCCCCAGGAAAACGGTCGGGACTTCGGGAGACCAGAAACTGGCATAAGCATACGGTCAGGAACTTTGGCTTAGCGTGTCGCTCCACCGGTTCTGGCCCACCACGTTTCGGAGCGGCACGCTATCCATTTTGCCGTTTCCATTCCATGCGCCAAAGCCCTGAGCCTTCCCGAGCCTTTCGAACCGCGGAGCGGAGCGATACGCTATCCGGTGGCAGGGCATAGCTCAGAAAAAAAGAGTAATCGTGTTGGGAGGATGGGGCTGGGATAATTGACCAGATCGTCATTATTATCGCGTACGTTGGATGTGGTGCCGTGTAGCTTCCCAACCCCTTTTTCCCAACACGATAATTGTATTTCTCAATCGCGTGTCGCCGGGGCCGCAGCCGCGACACGCTAAGCAAACGATCCCGACCGTAATCTTTCCGCGCGGGTTTCTTGGATCGGCGCTGGATCCCCTGGACGCCCCTCCAGCGCCGCCCGCGCCGCGGTCCGTTCGCCAGGAGGGGGAGTCTGGCGTCGATCCCAGAATCCGCGCGGAGCCCCGGAAGTCTGCGTGGAGTTCCAGAGAGGGCCCCGCCTTCGAGGACTGAAGAAGCTGCCATCTCTTCCTCGGCGGAAGGTGGCGGAAGGTCGGCGGAAGGCGGCGGAAGTGAAGCGGGGGCGGCTCCGCTGGCGGAAGCCGGCGGAAGTACAAAGCGCCGCCTCACGAGATGGCAGCATTTTTGGGTTCAGGGTTTCTGGAACCCGCCATGTGATCGTTTTCTTGGGGTGGAGGGCATAGGATGGAATCCAAAATGTCGTTTGGCCCAAACTATCGCCACCCATCAATTTCCTCCACAAGACCGTGACGGGCAAGTTGCGGCAGCGGGTAAGCGAGACGTCCTGCGCCGACGTAAGCTTGCGCCGAGTGGACGCAGCGCCCGATTGCACGAAGGGCCACTCCAGGCTCCAATCATGCCTGCCTCCCGTCGCATTCAGAGAGGCCCTGAAAGCTCGACTGCCAGCATTATGTGCATGTGTTTTTTCTTTTGAACTGAACTGCATGAGTTCTAGAACGGTGAGGCGAGCCCTAGAACGCAAGGCAGAGTTCGTAGAACCGCCACGTGCGTTCTAGAAACACAAAACATTGTAGATCGCGTGACCAAATTCTAGGATTCCAGATCTTATGAAACGAAGGCACGAAAGAGTATCATAACGCCAGGAGCATTTCTAGTACAGAGAACCACGTATGTATGTATGTATGTATGTCTGTATGTCTGTATGTCTGTATGTCTGTATGTCTGTATGTCTGTATGTCTGTATGTCTGTATGTCTGTATGTCTGTCTATATGTATGTATGTATGTGTGTATGTATGTATGTATGTATGTATGTATGTATGTATGTATGTATGTATGTATGTATGTATGTATGTATGTACGTATGTACGTATGTATGTATGCATGTTTGTTTGTATGTATGTATGTATGTATGTATGTGTGTATGTGTGTATGTATGTATGTATGTATGTATGTATGTATGTATGTATGTATGTATGTATGTATGCATGTATGTATGTATGTATGTATGTGTGTGTGTATGTACGTATGTATGTATGTATGTATGTATGTATGTATGTATTGCTCTGGCGTGCCTGGTGTTCTCTGCGAGGGATCGGGTGGAAGGGCGCCGATGCAGCACGTCCGTTCTGTTGCCACCTGTGCTCAAGCTTGAAGGGTGTTCGATATGCCCGGGCTTCGCAGGCTTCTCGCCCGAGTTGCCCTGCTTTTCAGCACTGTCTCTCAGGTTCTCGTGGCATATTGGTGGCGATCCCACCCGTGCCCCGCGGCGCCGGCTTGCCCCAGCTGCCCTGGGTTGAGCTGCCCGGCGTGCCCGGCAAGCCTCGCCTGCCCGCAGTGCCCGACCTTGCACTGCCCGACGTGCCCCTTGCAGGCCGGCGCTAGCGCCGGCGGAGAGGATCCGCCGCCCCCGTTTGGGGCATCAGCGGGCCCTCCTCCTCCGCCGCCTCCTGCGGCAGACGGAGCGCCTGCGCCGGAGCCGGCGCGGGGCGAGCCAACGGCCGAGGCGGGCTCGACGCGTTCGGGCTGGGGCGAGGGGCTCTTCGACCTCGTGACGCTCGGGCTCCACTTCTTCTCCGTGGCGCTGCAGGTGCTGTGGTTCGCCATCAGCCGTGGGGCTCGCCGAGTCGTCGGGAGGCTGACGAAGCCGAAGGCTCCGGCTCTGGAGAATGGCCGCGCCCCCGGCGCACGTCAAGGAGTGGGCGTTGGTGCTATACGCCGGCGGGCCGCGCTGGCACCAGCGGAGGATCTGGGGCCATCTAGCGCCTCCACAGGCGGGTCAGAGTGACGCCGACTTCTACTTGATCAGTACGCCTGATCATGACGTGTACGAGGAGGACTACGGTCGTGACAGCCAGGACGTGCTGGCCATCCGCTTCACTGACGGCCAACGCGATCTGGCGGGGCTGGACGCCAACCAGGTGTACAGGTTCCGCCGGGCGCTCACGCCCGCCCAGACGGCCGCCATCCGCGTCGCCCTGGACCAGGTCGGGGACGAGACTTACCTGGCCCGGGAAAGGGCGACAGGTCGGCCCGGTGTGCTGCCCGCCTCAGGCTCGTGGGAGGCCTTCGACTTCACGTTGGCCGCGGCGCCTGGGCCGAGGGCTGCGGCTGCGGCCGGCGGCCACGGCGCGGGGGGCGGTGCCCCTGCGGCGGCTGGCCTTGCTGGCGTAGCGCCGGCCCGGGGGCCGGGCCTCGGCGGCGGCCTCGGCGCAGGGGCGGCGGCCGCAGCCGCGGCGGCGCCGCCGGCTGGAGCTGCTCCCGCTGCCGGTCAGCAGGGGGCGGACGGCGTGGCCGCCCTGTTCGCGCCGCCGCCTGCGCCCGAGTGGGTCATGGTGGAGACCACCTCGGCGCGCGCGCGTGGCACGGTCGTGCAGCTGAACGGCTCGGAGAGGCTCGGCGGCGACGTGGGCGTCATGAGGGTGGCCGAGGGCTGGATCTGCATCCGGCAAGTGTCGATCAACCTGGCGCTGTACGCCAGTGCTGAATCCGGCCACGACTGTCGTCTCCTCGGGCTCCCTCTTCAGGTCGACGGGCACCGCGAGCGCTTGCAGTTTCGTGATGCAGTAGCTCGCTTCACCGAGTCTGGGCTGGTTGGGTGGCCGCTCGAGGGCCCTCGGACGGTCGGCTGGTGCTGCGTGTTCATCGACCGCCGTCGTGGCGGGCCGCTGGAGCACTTCCACCAGTTCAAGAGCTACTATCACCTGACGAACGACGACTACGGGATCACCCACTACGAGAGCATCATGCGGATGATCGAGTTCCTGGCTTGCTGGGATCACGTGAACCTCCCCGACTTGGTCGGGGTGGAGGTGGCGATGAGGCAGGCGCAGCTGTACGAGTACATATACGCGATGGAGTCCGAGGGCTCGGTGGCCGGTGCAGCTGGCCCCGGTGAAGGCGAGAAGGACGGCAAGAAGAGCAAGGGCAGGGGTGGCGGCCGTGGCCGCGGTCTGTCGCGATTCGCCTTCCTGGACGAGGCCTCGGTCTTCACGGGCACGTCGAAGGAGGACGGGCGGATGATGGTCTGCCCGTCCTTGCTACATCATGTGGCAGCAATGGTGGAGAGGGGCGCGGGCATCCTCAAGGCCTCACGGAAGGCGAAGGAGGAGCGCCGCGCCCTCTCCGGGGCATGAGTGCGCCGCCCGGCAGGACGTCCCCCGACCTGCCCGGGATCCAGCAGGGGGCGGTGCCGTGTCTCCCCGGCGGCGCCGACAGTGTACATGGGGATCTCCGTCCCGTCCCTCGAGATGGTCGCCAGCGCGACATTTTCCCGATTCCTCTTCGTCCCTCTTCACGCCCTTCTCCGACCACTCGCCAGAGCACTTCGACCCATGCTCGGACTGCTGAGCGGCGGCTTCATCGTCGCCGACACCGGGAGAACACTGTGGACGAGCTTATCGGCGTCCTCAATGAGATGTACCTCGGGTCGGAGGGCTCGGCTGGCCTACCACGGCGGAGTTCTGGCCAGCCGCCGCTTGCAGTCCACGCCGAGGTCTACCAGGAGCTCGAGGCCGCCGTGAAGCGGTTCGGTGAGCCTCCTGAGGACCTCGACGGCCCGGGGGCCCTTGCGGAGCTCCGGGTGTCGCAGGCGTACCAGGGGGAGGCCTTGGCGCTTGCTCCGGTCGGTTTCGACAACGTCGACCGCATCTCCCTGCCCGCCGCCTCGACGTCCCCGAAGTCTCTTGAGAGCTTGGCGGGCGATGTGGGCCGGAAGATTGCCGACCGTCTTCATGAATTGGAACTTCCCCGAGAGCTGGGGTTGGAGCGTGTGAGAACCGACGGCCCACGACGTTTGCATGTGGATCCTAACCTTCGTAACCCAAAGCTTTATAAGCGGGTGCTGCAGCGGCTGGTGGACGCCAACTTGATCAGCTTCCACTCGTCGTGCGAGTGCTCCGTCGGGCTTTTCTTCGTGCGCAAGAAACCGGGCGACCTTCGGATGATTCTGGACGGGCGCTTCGCTTCCCTTCGTTTTGGTGCTGCTGACAAAGTTGAGCTGGCCTCGGGCGCGGCGTATAGTCAGATTACTGTTGATGGGGGCGCTCCCATCGCTGTGGCAGGCGTGGATATTGCAGATGCTTTTTTACAACATCCTGCTCCCAGCCTGGTTGCAAAAGTATTTCGGTCTCCCACGCGTTCGAGCAGGAGATTTCAACCTCGATCGTTTAGCTTGTGGGACCCCCGTCAAGCCTCATCAGAAAGTTGTTCCTTGTTTCCGCTGCCCGCCGATGGGATGGAGCGTGAGTTTGTGGATCTGCCAGACCATCAACGAAACGATAAGTTCCCGAGTTCCTGGAGTCAGTTCACATAATCTTTTGGTAGACCGTAGGCCAGCTCCCGACCTCAGTGAGGGGTGCATTCACACAGAGTACGTTGACAACTTTGTCTCCCTCGCACGCACATGTCTGGAAGCAGGCAACGTGGCTAGAGCAGTCAATGTAGAACTCCAGCGGGTTGGTCTGCCCACGCACCCGGTGGAGGAGGGGGTGGGCGGTCAGACTCTGGGCTGGGAGTTCGGGGGCGCGGACGCGATCGTCGGCTTGAACCCTCGGCTTCGTTGGGGGCTCCGTCTAGGTATACAGCAGCTTCTAGACCGAGGCAAGTGTTCTGGAGATACCCTAAGAAAGGTTGTGTCGCACTTTACCTCTCGTGGGCTTATCCGCTGGGAATTGCTTAGTGTGCTCGGGGCCGTGTGCACCTTCATAGACACTGCAGGGCCTCGTGTGGTTCCCCTTTGGGCAACTGTTCGCCGTGAGCTTCGATGGTGCAAAGCCCTGGTGGTACTATGTTACAGAAACGCTGGACGCCCGGTTAGCAGTGCTATATCGTGCGTGGACGCCTCGCGGTGGGGGTCGGCATCGCCGAGAAGGATGTGGAGCAGAGTGTCGCCGTCGAGCTGTCGTCGTATAACGAGCGGTGGAGGTTCGGGAAGGACTCGGAGAGATCGGTCGCGCCTCGGGAGTTCGACATCGACAGATGGACGGATGAGGTCGAGGATCGTGGGGCCCCCGAAGGTCACCCTGGAGCCCCTGGCGCCCTACCTGGTACCGTCAAGGTGTTCCCCAGGCCCCCGGAGGCTGAGTTCAAGAGCGTCCCGAGGATTGCGCGGGGCGGGGCCTGGAAGCGGGTCCTGTCCAGACCCTGGGGCCGTGAGGAAGCTCAGGTGATTCTCGAAGGCCGAGCTCTCGTTTGTTGTCTCCGTCACCGTCTTCGAGCGGTGAGCAACTTCCGAAAGACACGCGTTATTCTGAACGACTCGATGGCCCCGCTGCTCGCTTTGCTCAAAGGACGGTCATCTCCGGCTCCCTTGCAGCGCATCTGCCGGCAGGTCGCGGCCCTCGCCCTTTGCAGTGGCTGCGGCGTTGCCTGGCGCTGGCTGCCGTCGGAGCACAACAGCGCGGACCCCGCCTCTCGGAATCGGCCCGGGCTGATCGCAGAGGCGGATCGGGGCGCGGCCCCTGATGGCCGGAGCCGCTCCGCTGCGCCTGGCAGCGGGAGGGCTCCCCCGGGTCCAGCGGGCCGCCTCGGCTGTGCGCCGCCGCCCGGCCTCGAGCCCCCGCCAGGGCTTGGCCGCGGGCCGCCCGGGCTCGGCGCGGGCCTCGGCGGCGAAGGAGAGCGACCGTCGAGCTGTGCGCCGCCTTCAGAGGCGACAGCGGGTGGGCCGCGAGATTATCCCGATCGTCGGGGAGTCCGAGACCTTCCTGGAGACGGAGTCGGTGTCCGCGCCGACCCAGAGGGACTACCAGCGCCGGGTTCAGGCGTTCACGCGCTGGGCTCAGATGATGGCGCTGACGGTCTCCACTGCTGTGTCGCTGGACGCTGCCCTGGTCGTGTACTTCCACGAGCAGTTCCTGGAGGGCGGCGAGAGCGCCGACGCGTGGAAGCTGTTCGCGGCGTTGTCGTTCCAGGGCTTCGACTTGGGCCTGAAGTACTCGGGCCTGCCGAGGGCCGTTCGGGCGGCGAAGGGGTGGAGGCGCCTGGCGCCGCCCAGGTCGAGGCTGCCGCTCCCCTGGGCGGCGCGCTGTCTCGTCATCCGCGCGCTGGTGAGCGCCGGCGAGCCGACGGTCGCAGCCCTGACTGCGGTGGCGTTCGCCTTGTACTTGAGGCCGTCGGAGGCGTTGCTGCTGACCACCGACAACCTGGTCAAGCCGTCCGCGCTGCACGGTGGGCCTCAGGGCGCGTGGAGCGTGACCCCGCACCCTCGCGAGAGGGGGATCTCGAGCAAGACGGGCGTGTACGACGACTCCCTGCTGATCGACAGCCCCGCCTTCCCTTGGCTGCCCGGGCTGCTGCAGCGGCTGCTGGTGACCCGACCGTCGGGGCACCCCTTGTTCGGCGTGAGCTACAACGAGTGGAATGCGAAGTTCCAGGCGGCGACCCGGGCTGCAGGGCTGCAGTCGCTGGGGCCGGTGACTCTCCACCAGCTGAGACACGGCGGCGCGAGCCACGAGCTGCTGGTAAAGGCCCACACGCAGGACGCGGTGAAGAAGCGAGGCCGTTGGGCCACCGATCAGGCCGTCAGGAGGTGCGCCAAGGGAGGCCGCATCCAGGAGCAGCTGAACGCCCTCCCGGACGCGGTGCAGGCGCTGGCGCGGCGCGCGCTGGCCACAGTTGGCGACGTCCTCTGCGCGACCTGTCCGCCTTCGTCTCGGCCCAAGGCAGGCCCGTGATGCTGGAGGTCTTCTCTGGGAGTGGGAGGCTTTCCCATGCATGGAGGTTGTCGTTCAAAGGGTCATGTGCAGCATTCGAGTTCGACATAATTCACGATGCCAATGCAGATGCTCTCAGTCGCCGTGTTCAGCGTCTTATTCGAGGCTGGATCCGAGGGAGGCAGATATCCGCCGTGTGGATTGCTACGCCTTGCCAGTCGCTATCACGAGCGCGAAACAGGCCTGGAGGACCGCCGCCACTTCGTGATGCTGAGTACCCCTTAGGCCTCCCTGATCGATCCCCAGCTGATGCCCTGAAAATTAGCAGAGGTAATGCCCTCTCTCGTTTCAGCTTTGGCCTGTTTTCTTTGTGCCGAACCCTTCGGGTCCCCGTGGTTTTGGAAAACCCCGCGACCTCTTGGTTGTGGTCTCTGCCCGGGGCCCTTTCTCTGGCTCGCTCCGGGAATGTTCCGGGACGTGGTCGTAGACTTCTGCGCTTTTGGAAAGCCCTGGCGTAAACGGACCAGGCTTCGACACTGTCACCTCGATCTCTCCAGGCTTGAGGAAGCCCGCTGCTTGGGTCGTGGAGTTTGTAGCTTTTCCCAGCGCCCCCACAAGGTTTTGGAAGGCAAAGATCCCTCAGGACGTTTCTGGACTCATATAGCGGAGCCCTACCCAGTAGACATGTGCAGGCAGATCGTGCAAGCATATAAGCAAGCTCTTCGAAACCAGGCATTTCGAACGTTATCAAGATATGTGGCCTGACGGCCAGTTGAGTGTTTCGCAAGGTTTAAATTGTTGCTCGCTGTTTCGGTCTTGTGATCGGTTGGAGGCCTTCACCCCCGAAGTCGGATAGGAGGCCTCTCTGCAGTTGGCTCCGGGCCAAGATCACACAGACATGTATTCTGGTCTGCCTCTGGAGAGCAAGATATATATGAGGGCTGGCGCCCGCGAGCCCGCCAAAGCATAGATTGCTCTGGCGTGCCTGGTGTTCTCTGCGAGGGGTCGGGTGGAAGGGCGCCGATGCAGCGCGTCCGTTCTGCTGCCACCTGTGCTCAAGCTTCCCGCCCATCGCTCCTGTTCAGTCGCCCCAACCCTTTAAGCTGGAGCAGTTTGTACAATTGCACGGTCTTGTGATCGGTTGGAGGCCTTCACCCCCAAAGTCGGATAGGAGGCCTCTCTGCAGTTGGCTCCGGGCCAAGATCACACAGACATGTATTTTGGTCTGCCTCTGGAAAACAAGATATATATGAGGGCTGGCGCCCGCGAGCCCGCCAAAGCATAGATGTACGTATGTATGTATGTATGTATGTATGGATGGATGTATGTATGCATGCATGTCTGTATGTATGTATGTATGTATGTATGTATGTATGTGTATTTATATATACATATTCCAACATGCGAAACAGCGCGTTCTGTGGTCGCTTGGAGGGGGGGGGTGGAACCAGACCCCCCCCCTTCCCATGACGGAGGGGGAGGTTCGACCCCCCACCCCCCCCTCTCTCCTTCTCCTCTCTCCTCGGGAAGGCGCCTGCGTCGGCGGCGGCTGGCGGCGGCTGGCGGCGGCGGCGGGGACGACGATTTCCTTTTCTGGGCCAGCGCCGGCGCCTGGAGGGCGGCGGCGGTGGAGAGCGTCGACGAGGACGACGGTGGTGGTGGTGGTGGGTTGTGGTGGTGGTGGTGGTGGCGGTGGTGGTGGTTGTGGTGGTGGTGGTGGGGTGGTTTGTTGTGGTGGTGGTGGTGGTGTGGTGGTGGGTGGTGGGTGGTGGTGGTGGTGGTGGTGGTGGTGTGGTGGTGTGGTGGTGGTGGTTGTGGTGGTGGTGGTTGTGGTGGTGGTGGTGGTGTGGTGGTCGTTTGTGGTGGTGGTGGTGGTGGTAGATTGTGTGGTGGTGGTAGTGGTGGTTGGTTTTGTGTAGTGGTGGTGGTGATGGTGAGTTGTTGGTGGCCGTGGTTGTGATGGTGGGGGTGGCTGTGGTGGTGGTGGTGGTTGTGTGGTGGGTTGGTGGTGGTGGTGGGTGGTGGTGGTGGTGGGTGGTGGTGGGTTGAGCGGAGGTGGTGGTGGTGGTGGTGGCGGTGGTGGGTGGTGGTAATCGTCGCTGCGTCCCCGCCGTCGCCGGCGCTGGCGCTGGCACCAGCGCCGGCGCCAGGGGGTGCGTTTGAACCTCCCCCTTCCCCCCCCCTTCGGGCTGCCTCTGGTCGTCGTCATCGTCGCTGCGCCCCTGCCGTCGGCGCTGCTGGCGGCCGCCAGTGCCAGCGCCAGCGCCGGCGCCGAAACTGTGGGGGGGTTTGGACCCCCCCCCTTCCCCTTGTTTTTTTTCGGGGGGGGTTCGGGAGGGGGGGTGGTTCGGGAGGGGGGGGGGGGTTCCGAGGGGGGGGGTTGGGCGGAGGGGAGTCCCCCTGGTTTTGATCGACGGCGCCGAGTGTTGGGGGGGGGCCCACCCCCCTTTTTGAAACGCCCCGCCGAATGGTCCCAAGGAGAGCGCCCGTGAAACGCTCTCTCTCCAACGTGCGGCTCTAGCATTCTGAATTCACCTGTCGGGCGACTTTCTCATGCTCGTTCATCGAGTGCTCGGAGGACCACGCGCGATCGCTTCCAGACCATGGGAGGGGCCCAGAGAGCTTTGGAAAGGCTTTACTAAGGATCCCCATGAGCAAGCGCCGCCATGGCGTAGCATTGAAAACCCAGCGCTGCGCGTGCGCATGCCGATGCACCACGCGCGATTCATCGTGCAAGTCCTTTCGAGTTGCAAGCGCCCATCTGGGCCTCACCCTCAGCCCTGCACCCCAAACAAATGCTCTCTGTGCTGGTTTTGCTTCCCCTGCTCCTCCTCCTCCTCCTCCTCCTCCTCCTTCTCCTTCTCGTCCTCCTTCTCCTCCTCCTCCTCCTCGTCCTCCTCCTCATCGTCCTCCTCCTCCTCCTCCTCCTCCTCCTCCTCCTCCTCCTCCCTCCCCGACAGCCGACTTCCTGCTCAGGAGGGGAAAGAACACACAGATACAAGTATCCGCCGATCGCCAGGGAAATATGGGAAAATATGGGAAGTGGGGGGGGGGGGGAAGACGAAACTCACACACACACACACACATGGGGAAACATGGGAAATCTTGGGATTTGTGTGTATATATATATATATATATATATTCATGTCTGAGTTCCTGGGCCCCGTCACACAGGGGTGGCCTCCTTACTGGCATGCGCACGTGAGCCTGGCCCCGGCGCGGCCCCCGGAAGCCGCGCGCCCAAGGCCAGTCCTGCCCGGGGCCGTCCGACGGCGCGAGTCCCGGGACACGGTGTGCGAGCCACAGCCGGGAGCCCCAGCCCCGATCTTCCCGCGCCCCCTTTCTCGGGAGCGGAAAAGAGGGGGGTGATGACTAGGGGGGGGTGGATTTCATGGCGGGGGCCATGATATTTCCCCAGATTTCATGGCGCCTCTTCTTATTCCATTACGTCCCAGGCCCCCCTGCTGGGCCGCGCACATGCCGCCGGTCATGATTTGCACCCCCCCCTCTTGGACACCCCCCTCTTGGCCGCTCCCGACTTTCGAGCCCGACCGACAAGGGCTCCCGCGAGGGCGCGAAGTTCTCCGCGCTTCGCGCTTCGCGGTCCTCGTTCCCTCTGCCCCCTCCTCCTCGTCCTCCTCTTCTCCCTCTGGGGGGGCGGCGCGAGAGCGCGAAGTGATTCGCGCGTCGCGCTTCGCGGAACTTGGGAGCCCCTTGGATCGATCTGTGCGGGTCCCAGGGCCCGGAAACCGGGCGAGCAGGCCCGGCCCGAGAGAGCAGCGGAGCGCCAGGGCCCCAGGGTTATGTCGGGCCTGTCCCCCTACAGGAGGAATATTCAAAAATAGTCCAAAAATAGTGTGGGGACATATATATATATATATATATATATATATATCAAAACCATATTGGAGTATTTTTTGTATTTTCTATTTTGCGTCGACATTCCCCCTTGTAGGGGGACACGCCTGACTTACTCCTGGGGCCCGAAACTGGGCGAGCAAGCCCCAGGGCCTCCGGCGTGTGCTGGCCCGTGGCGGCCCGCCGCGCCGGGCCCCCGAGAGAGGAGTGCCGCCAACCTGGTGCCGCACCACCTCTCCACCTGGCAGAAGCACGGCGTCGTCGGGCTCGTGCGCGAGCGCGAGTGGAACAAGGTCGCTGGCCGTCCGTCGGGCCGGGCGAAAGGGGGGATACGAAATGTGCTGCGTGCAGCTGGTTTCGGCCTCACCAAGCTTGGGCCCATGCCTCGATACATGGCCGCCTCCGGCGCCGGGAGGCGCCGGGAGAACCAGCTACGTGAGCTGATTCTCACCCCCCCCCTTTGCTATCCCCCCGTTTCGCCCGACCCGAGTCCGCCGCTCGCGATCCGGGAGGGGAGAGCTGGGCCGCCTAAGATTGAGTCGGGCATGGCCTTCTACAGGAGGAAGTTATTCAAAGGCAGGCAAAGAATAGTCAGGGGACGATTCCTTGAACATTTCTTGGCTATTTTTGGGTGTTTTCGGGGTGTGTGTTTTCATTTTTCGCCCAAAATCCCCCTGTAGGGGGACATGCCCGACCTAAGCCTACGATCCGATTCGATGCGATTCGATTCTCCGGCCCGGGCCGCGATTCCAGTTCGATGCGATCTGGCTCTATTCATGGGCATCGGCCAATCCCAGCTGCAAGCGGGGCGCGGCGATGCGGTACCGATCCGATTCGGGAGGATCTGCTGGCGATTGGATCCGCTCTCGAGCCGATCCGGATGTTCGCGATCCGATCCATGACGAACGATCAGCACGCACCCATACCCATAGGGGGGACGAAATGAGCTATGGGTGCGTGTTGTCGGATGGGGGTCCCCGCTCGAGCGGGAGCCTCCCAAGGGGTCCGACAACCCGCACCCATACCCGTAGCCAGTCCTTTTCTTTCCGACCTCCCTGTGGGTAGGTGTGTGTGTGTGTTGTTCGTTCGTCAATCCAGCGCAGACCTGGGAGGGGGGAGCCTGGCAGGCCGCCTCCCCAGCAGAGGAGGAGCACCCACACGTGCAACGGCCTCAGAGCACTAGGTCGGGCATGCCCCCCTGCAGGCAGATTTTGGACGACAAACATGCAAAAAACACTCCCAACATATTCAAAACTTTTTGGCTATTGTTGAATTTTCCCCCTGTAGAGGAACAGGCCCGACTTATTCAAAGAGCAAGGACGGAGGGACTTCCTCCATGTCCATCCAGCCTCTGGAGGGGCCCTCACCGGGCCCCGGGACCGTCAAGAACGACTCGGGGCAAACCTCTGGCCTGGGGGCAGAGGTCGGGATTTGGGGGGCCTCGTGTCGACACAGGTCAGAACGTCTGGTAAGGGGGGGGCCGACTCGGGATGAAAAACTGGCCTGGGGGCAAGTGTCGGGATTTGGGGGGCCCCGTATCGACACAAGTCAGGACATCGTACGTTTGGGAAGGTACTGATACTGCTGCCCCTCCCTTGTTCGGGACCGTTAAGAACGACTCGGGATGAGAAATTGGCCTGGGGGCAAGGCTCGGGATTTGGGGGGCCCCGTGTCGACACAAGTCAGGACATCGGACGTCTGGGAGGGCACCGACACCGCTGCCCCTCCCTTGTTTTGGTTTGGGATTTGGGGGGCCCCGTTTCGACACAAGTCAGGACATCGGACGTCTGGGAGGGTACCGATGCCGCTACCCCTCCCTTGTTTTGGTGCGTCTGGGGGGCCTCCTGGGGTGCCCTCGCCGCCACGGCTGGACTCGCCTCGCAGTCCTTGTGTCAGAACGCACCTAGGGAGAGGCATGGGGAGTAGTGGCATCGGTCGGTACCTTGGCCAGAGCAGGTGCCAGAGATCCAATGTATTGGGAAAATCAAGACGGAGGGTTTCCGCAATTTTCGGCCTAGAGGGGCCCTCGCCGGGTCCTGGGACCGTCAAAAAACGTTCAGGATGAAACAACAGTCCTGGGGAATGGCTCGGGACTTCTGGGGACCCGTATTGAAAGAACCACGACATCGGATCCTCGAGTAGGTGGAGTCGGAGGATAGCGCCGCGTCGCCGATGCATCGGCATGTCGGGCCCAGTTTCATCTACACCGACGTCGCCGGTGCATCGCTGGCGCCGCCGATGCATCAGCGACGCATCGGCGATGCATCGGCGGTGCGCCGCGATCCTCCTACCCCCCTGCCCCCACCCGCTCGGACGCCACTGGGGATGCCTCTGAGCCTCCCGCCGCAGGCGTGCGCGCCGCATTGACGTGGGGGCGGCCCCAGCGCGGGCGTGCAAGGCTGGGCGCCGCTGGCTGCCCTGAGTCGGCCGATGTCGAGCAATCTGCGCTCATCGGATCGCCGGCAGCTGGGGCGATCCAGGCTGTGTCAGAGACGGACGCCGACATCATCGCGACGTGAAGCGGCTGTATGCTGTCTAACAGGCTCCGATGAAGTGGGTTGAGCGGCTCTTCTTCATCCTCCTGCTCCTCCTCCCTCTTCTCTTCTTCCTCCTCCTTCCCCTCACCTCGCCTCCGGGCCAGCTCTCCCGAGTTGGTCTTTCTGCTCGCAGGGACGCCTCCCTCGCTTGTCGTGCCTGTGTCGTCTTGTCTTGCTCCACCTTGTCGGCCTTGTCTCCACTCCCTGCTAAGTACTGCCGCTGCTGCTGCTGCTGCTCCCTTGTCCGGCTCAGAGGATATTGAATTTCTCGGAGTCTTGCTTCGCACATCGCCATACTTGGACGCGTTGGCCACGCCACTGGCGATGCCGCTGTGACCCGACTCGTTGGCCCTGACGAGGGGATGGCGCGGCTGTGGTAATGGTGCCGAATCGCGCCCAGAGCTTCGTAAGAAGGAATGACGTTGCAAACCCGTCTTGTCTGGCTGCTTCCCCCGGGGGGGAATGCATGCAGCAGTCGGGGCCTTGAATCAGGTGGATCTGGTTATGGCGCGTGCCCCTTCAAGCTGGACATGCGCATGCATCAAGGCCTGGCTTGGAGGCTGCGTCATCGCTGCCCGCCTCCCAAATCGGGACCGCAGGTGCTGTCTGGGCTGCGAAGCCCGCGGCAGCCTTGGGCCTCATCGAGTTCCTGCGCGCGCCCTTCCGTGAGATGGTGCAGCTGGCCCTGGGTCGGCCTCTGCCCGAAGCTCCTCTCGTCGCCCCCGCCCTTGGCGAACCCTTGCTGGACTCGGTTCGAGGAGTTGCGCTGATGTGCCACCCGCGTCGACTGAAGTCGGGCCTGTCCCTCTACAGGGGGAAGATTCAAAAATTGCCAAAAAAAATCAAATGGGGGCTATCTTTTTTTGTGTGTATTTTTTTGACCATTTTGGAATATTTGTCATTTTTTCCCCCCTCGAAAGCCCCTTGCAGGGGGACACGCCCGACTTAAGCGTCGACCTCTCCACGCGGAGAGGCGCGGTGCGAGGGCTCGGCCGGACGTGCCCCGTCTCAGTCGCCCGCTCGACCGCCAGGGCCGCTGGGCGGGCCGTTGGTCTCCCTCGCGGCGGCAACCTGGTGAGGATCTCGGACCTTCCTCGCGCACGCTCTGCCTCCTCCTCCTCCTCCTCCTCCTCCTCCTCATCCGCCCTCTGCATCCTCTTGGTCCCCCATCCTCCTCCTCCTCCTCCTCCTCCTCCTCCTCCTCCGCCGTCTCCTCCTCAGTCCTTCTCCTCCGCCCCCTCCTCCGCGTCCTCTCGGGGAGGACCTCTGGCGGTGCGCAGGCCTCTTCCACCAGCACCGCCTACTGGCCTCACTTGCCCGCTCTGCTTCCCGCGCCCTCTCGCCCAGGGAGGCCCGTGGAGCAGGCTCAAGCGACCTCCCTGGCCATGGGGCTCGGTGATGGCGGACTTGGAGGTTGAGGAGGAGGAGGGGGAGGAGGAGGAGGAGGAGGAGGAGGAGGAGGAGGAGGAGGAGGAGAAGGAGGCGGAAGAGGAGGAGGAGAAGGAGGAGGAAAAGGAAAACGAGGAGGCACCAGAGAGGGGCCAGAGGCCAGACAGGGAGGGGGGCAGGCAGCTGCAGAATCGTGCTTCTTATCCTCCTTCCGCGGAGGCTCCTGCGGGCGCCGTGCCTCCTCCGCGCCCCCCTCCCCGGACCCTGGAAACGCCGTGCTTTTTTTCGCATTGTCGACCTCCGGAGGTCTTCGGGGGTGGACAGACTCCTACCCTGACACGTCGATTAGTGAATCGGCCGTTTTCGGTTCGCGGGAGGGCGTCGCGGCCGTCATTTTTGAGGGTCCAGGTCCGATGGTTTCGGCCCCAGGCCGTTTTCACTAAAGGGAGGTTTACTAAAGGGAGGTTTGTCCACCGCCGACACGCTTCCCGGGACCGGCTCTCTTCCTCCTGGGTCGCTTTGTTGCCGGCCCCGAGGCCCGGTGGAAGGGCCCCCCCAGAGGCCGAATGTATCGCAACAAAAACCTCCCGCCGTGATTGCTTCACAGCGCGTGGCGGTCCGGCTCCCCTGCTCCCTCCTGCGCTCCGTCCCTCTCACCACAAAATCGCTGCTGCATAAGGTGTAGAGGCCTGCTTCGAAGACAGGAGCTCCCTTGCACTAACTCTGGCATGTATTTCCTGGTCTGCTTGAGCACAACATGTTATCCGACGCCGCGCCTCCTCTCACGAGACGTGGCTCCCCAGAGGCGTGCGCCCGCCCCCCAAGAAGGGCCCCGCAAGAGAGGGCCCCGCCGCAGGCCCTGAGAGGGCGGCCAGCAGCCTGCCGTCGTGTGATCTGTTCCCTGCGCCGCGCGCGGCTGCCCGGGGCTCCCGCCGCAGCCGTGCAGGGCCCGGGCGCGGAAAGCTGGCGGCGCGCACAGGGGGGGTATAGATTGGGGGGAGGGGGGGAAGACTCCTTGTTGGAATGGCCCGGAGATCCAGGCGTCTCCATTGTTTCGGGCCGGGCTTGTTTTAGCCTTGTGTCGGGCCCCGGGACCCTCACAGATCGATCCGGCTCGAAACATGATGCAGAAAGATGGGATGTAGGGCTCAGGGTTTAGTTTTGTACGATTTTGCAATTTGTTCGCTACGTCGGATCTCGGGGTTAGGAGGATGCTGCTCCCTTAGAAGGCGCCGGCCTTGTATCTATAGAGAAGGCCCGCGTCAGCTAAGAACCAGCCTCTCTCTAATATCGACTATACGTAGGAGTGATCCTTCGCCGGAGTGACCTTTGGTGCGGGCCCATTGGGCTCCCCCGATCGCCGAACACGATGCGATGGCAGCGTCTTGCGCGCTCGTGTTTGGTTCCCCCGCGGCCCTCCAAGAAACCGCGCACCAAAGGTCGCTCTTACCCAGGGCCGCCTCTTTCTTGTAGCCGATAAGAAGCCTCCCCCCCTCCCTCCCTGACCTTCTAGGAGGGTTAAAAAAACAGCACCAGCACGTCGACATCCTAGTTCCTGTCGATATCTGAGGCAGTCCAGACATATCTATAGGCCTGGAGTGTTATTTTTCAACCCTCCTGGAAGGTCAGGGCCCAGAACCCCCCCTGTGCGGTCCGCCTGCAGAAAGCTTCCTCCCCCCGGGGGGCCAGGCCTCGGCGCAGCGAGGTGGGGGGCTCTTCGGAGGTGGACAGACCTCCTACCCTGACACGTCGATTAAGGATTGGCCGTTTTCGGTTCGCGAGTGGGCGTCGCGGCCGTCATTTTTGCGGGTCCAGGTCCGGCGGATTCGGTCCCAGGCCGTTTTCACTAAGGGGAGGTCTACTAAAGGGAGGTTTGTCCACCGCCGAGCTCTGGGGGGCCGGCGCGATGGCATGAGCGCCTGCGGCACCCTCGGGCACTTCCCGTTCCCGGGCGTGCGCTGCTGCGACGGCGCCCCCGCCTGCGCGGAGGCCCCTCCTCCTCCTCCCCCTCCTCCCGTCCTCCTCTTCCGCTCCTCTCTCTCTCTTCCCTCCTCCCTCCTCCTCTCCCCCTCCTCCTCCCCTCCCCTCCTCCTCCTCCTCCTCCTCCTCCTTCCTCCTCCTCCCCCCCTCCCCCCCCCCCCCCCCTTCCTCTCCTCCCCCCCCCCCCTCCTACTCCTTCCTTCCTCCTCCTACTCCTCCTCCTCTCCCTTCCTCCTCCTCCTCCTCCCTCTCCTCCTCCTCCCTCCTCCTCCTCCCCCTCCTCCTCCCCCCCGCCTCCTCCTCTCCTCTCTCTCCTCCTCCTCCCCTCCTCTCCTCCTCCTCCTCCTCCTCCTCCTCCTCCTCCTCCCCCTCCCAGGGGCGGCGCGCGCGCGCGCGCCGAGGGCTCTTCTGGCGTGAGCTCCGTGGCTGGCGCTTCCTGACCACGTGGCGCGACGACGAGGCGAGGTTCACCCCCGTCGGGGGGGGGACCCCCCCCACGCTTGGTGAGAGACCCGGAGTGCCCCCCGGGGTGAAGGGGTCGGGAGCTCCGGGGGCCGCGGCTGGAAGCAACCGTGTCCGAGGATGTCTGGGGGCCCCTCGGCTTCGGCGACCCCCCTCGATAGGCCGCCGAGGGCAACGGGCTTCCGCCGACATGATTTTGACTCTCGCGACGTTTGTTCTTTGTCTTGGCATCGCTCGGGCGTGTGCGTTTTCTCCTCGGCGAGGACCATCGAGGAGCATCCTTGATCATTTGGCGAAAAAGCCACGCACGAAACCGCAAAAACACACAGGGAATGGACGTCCGAGCGATGGCGAGTTGTGCGTTTCGGCCTCCTGGTTCGGGCCTCTCCGGGGGGGGGCTCCTCGCCGCCGCCGCGGCGGGCTCTGCCTCGGACGGCGGCGGCGGGTCCAGGGCTTCCTCTATATATACATGAATGGGATGCGGGCGCGACGATCTCGCATTCCGCGTGCGAGGCTACGGTTTCATGGAGGAGGACATGAAGGAGAAACAAGAGTGAGGAGGAGAAGAATATGGAGGAGGCTCAGGAAGAGAAGGAGGGGGAAGAGAAGGAGCAGACGAATGCCTTGGGGTGGGGGGGTGGGGGGGCCCTGGACCGCCTTCGATCGGCGGCGCACCGAGGGGGGGGGGAAGCACAGCACGGCGCAGCGCAACACATCGGCTCTGGAGAAGCAGGGTGGGATCTGGGAATCCGGTGAAATGCCAACTTTCAGGGACCGCACCCTGAAGAAGGAACCCGTTTCGTTGGGGAGGTGTTTCACAGCTTGTCTCAGGTTTCCCTTATGTTTTCGATACGAAATCGAAGTTTAACTTATGGACAACAGGGGCCGCCTTCCTTATTTAGGGTTCCTTAGGTCAACGCCTCGACTGTACACCCGTCTCTCTTCCTCCCGCGCGCGGCCGAGTCCCATCCGCGGGAGCGACGCGGAGTGTTCTCGCCACGGGCGACCCTCTGCCCCGTTTCGGGCTCCCGGGGCCCTCGCGGATCGGTCGGGCTGCACGAGGCGGCGCGCTCGGGGGGGGGGCTGGAAGCGAGAAGGGGCAGGCCTTGTCAGAGGGCTCGGAAGTCCCCCCCGCCCTCTGCGAAGTTTCCCAAGCCTTCCCCGAAGACACAGACAGAGCATTTCGGAAGGCGCGAGGGCCTCTGAGAAGCCCCGCCGCCTGCTCAGAAGGCCTTCTCCTTATCACCTCCCCCCCTCGCTCGCCGCCAACTTCCCTGACATCCGACGTAGCGATCAAATGGCAACATCGTTGTCCAGAGCCCTAGATCCCATCTGTCTGCGCCCTTCTTCGAGCTGGATCGATCTGCGAGGGTCCCGGGGCCCGAAAGATCGAAGGCGAGAACGCCGGGCTCGAAACAATTGGAGACGCCAGGATCTCAGGGTTCTCCCCCCTCGATCGCCGCCGAGCGGAGCGAACTCGTCACTGCCCCTCGGCTTGCTCGGTAGCAAATCATGGGAGCCCTTTGTGCCGATCTAGCGCCGATAAGCGTCGATCAGCGCCTGGGAGTCGATAAGGTAGCGCCGATTCAGCGCTGGTTAGCGTCGATTAGCGTCGGTTAGCGTCGATTCAGCGTCGATTCAGTGTCGATTCGCAAGAGCCGACAGGACGGTATGGGAGGCTCCATGGTTGTGGACGGCGTTCAAAGGAGAGGAAGCGTGTTGCCACATTATCTCCAGATGCCAAAGATGGTTCAGACATGTCTCAGACATGTGAAACAACAGATCTCAAACATTTTGAGAACATGTGTCAAACATTTTAGGCGGACACACCGGCTCTGCGTGCGCGCGCGTGCGTGCATGTGTGCGCGCGTGCGTGCGTGCATGTGTCCGTGCGTGCGTGCGTGCGTGCGTGCGCGTGCGTGCGTGCGCGCGTGCGTCCGTGTGTGTGCGTGCGGTTGTGTGTTCGTGCGTGCGTGCGTGCGTGCGCGCGCGTGCGTGCGTGCGTGCGTGCGCGCGCGTGCGTGCGTGCGTGCGTGCCTGCGTGTTTGTGTGTGTGTGCGTGTGTGTGTGCTGGTGGAATTGGATAAGGCACGTCTTCCCGGGGCCCAGCCCCCGCACTCCTGATCGCTTGCGTGTGCGGTGCGTGGCCCACGTCTGGCCGCCCATCGGGTCGCGAGGCCCTGGGCTCCTCCTCGAGGGCCTTTCTGTGGGCCCCGTAAACGGCAGGGCCGTTTGTTTTCACCGTTTCCCCAAACGTGTCCCTTGAGAAAATGGAAACGGCAAAAAAAAGCGGCCGGGAACGGGAAAAAAAACGGCTCCAGGATTGGAACCAGCAAAACAACGGAACCGACGACGACGGAACCAGCAAAACAACGGCGTCGGAACCGGCAAAACGGAACCGGTAAAAAATCGGCCTTGTCGTTTCCAGGGCCCACTAAGTCGAGGGCTTCCCTATCTAAAGCCTCCACCGCAGGATTGTTGGGGTGTCCACTGCCACAGCATCCGCCATGAGCGCCGAGCGCCCGAGCGCCCTAGGCGTGGAGCCCGCGCCGCGCGCCCGCGGTCGGATAACCCGCCGGGACGCGCAGCAGTGCGGGGCCACGGGATCGTTCGGCGGTGTCCCCCACGATGGAAATCGAGAAGGAGGGGGAGGAGGAGGAGGAGGAGGAGGAGGAGGAGGAGGAGGAGGAGGAGGAGGAGGAGGGAGGAGGGGGAGGAGGAGGAGGAGGGGAGGAGGGGGAGGAGGAGGGGGAGGAAGGGAGAAGGAGGCGGAGGAGGAGGAGGAGGGGGAGGAGAGGAGGAGGAGGAGGAGGAGGGGGAGGAGGAGGGGGAGGAGGGGGAGGAGGAGGAGGAGGAGGAGGAGGAGGAGGAGTAGGGAGGAGGAGGGGGAGGAAGGAGGGGAGAAGGAGGAGGAGGAGGAGAGGAGGAGGAGGAGGAGGAGGAGGAGGAGGAGGAGGAGGAGGAGGAGGAGGAGGGTCGAGGAGGAGGAGGAGGAGGAGGAGGAGGAAGAGGAGGAGGAGGAGGAGTGAGTAAGAAGAAGAAGAGATGAGGAGGAGAGAGGAGGAGGGGGAGGAGGAGGAGGAGGGGCAGGAGGAGGAGGTGGGAGGAGGAGGAGAGGAGGAGGAGGAGGAGGGGAGAAGGAGGAGGAGAAGGAGGAGGGGAGGAGGAGAGGAGGAGGAGGAGGGAGAGGAGGAGGAGGATGGGGAGGAGGAGGAGGAGGAGGAGGAGGAGGAGGAGGAGGAGGAGGAGGAGGAGGAGGAGGAGAATAATGAGAATGAGGAGGAGGAGGAGGAGGAGGAGCACATTTGGTGATATGCATCGGCGCGAGCGCCGCGTCGGCGGCGAGCGAGGCGGCGGCGGCGGCGAGGGGGACGAGGATCGGCATCGTCGGCGATGCATCAGCGCCGTCATCCCTCGTCGATCCTATACTTCAGTCGGGCATGTCCCTCTACAGGAGGAAGTTTCAGAGAGAGTGATAGTCTGGGGACGAGTTTCGGACTCTTTGTTGAGTATCCTTTCAGTCTGTTTTGATTATTTTTCAGTTTTCGCCCACAATCCCCCTGTAGGGGGACATGCCCGACCTAAGCCGAGGCGGACGAGGATCGGCAACGTCGGCGATGCATCGGCGCCGTCCTCCCTCGTCGATCCCAGACCTCCCTCCCTTGTCGATCCTCGAGGATGTCGAGGACCAGGGAGAGGCCCTTGGACGTTCTTGGTTGTCCCAAGGAGAGCCCTGGGGGACTCAATAGTAGGCGGGGCTCAGGGGGGGGGGGCGCCTCCTGGAGGAGGTGGCGACCATCCTCCCAGGCATCTTTTTTTTTGAGCTCATGTTTTTTTTTTTTTTTTTTTTTTTTTTTTTTTTTTTTTTTTTTTTTCCGGTCTTTTGTGTTGCTGTGCGCTTCTTTCCAGTGCGTATTGTATATATTTATATGTAAATATATAGATGTGTGCGTATGTATGTGCTGCTTTTTGTGTTTCACCTAACTTTGTATAGGCATTTGCGTATACGCATATACATATACGCAGGCGGATGTACGATTGTATGTGTACGTGCGAAGTATATATGTAGGGCTGTTATGCGTACGAAGCCAAGCGCAATCTTAATGTATAAGCGTTACGCGTACATTATATATATATATATATAGATGATGGTGTTCGTTCCTGTTGTCAACACGTAGCTACCCAGAGGTCTGCACCCCTTCCCGGGAGACAGATCTTTCATCCCGCGAGTATTTTTCTGATTGTCCCGGGGCCCGGTAAGAACCCCAGGGGCGCCGAAAACGGTATACCTTCCGTCGTGGCTTTTCCACCACGTCAGGGCGTAGAGCAGGCACATCATAGAAGAAGTCGGCCCAGCAGGTGCCCAAAGCAAATTTCTTATCTCCCGACCCTTGGGCACCTCAGAACCTACAAAGATCGATGCAGAATATGCCCCCAAGATTTTTTACAGCAAGACCTCTGACCGCCCGTCTGTGTCTACCGTAGTGGCGACCCCCCTCCCGAGATCCCACGTTTCGAACAACGTACAATACCGGGAAAAAGACGTCCCCATCTTTCTGCGGCGTGTTTCGAGCCGGATCGATGTGTGATGGTCCAGGCACCCGAAGCCGGGCGACAATAGTGGCAACGCCCGGATCTCGCCCAGGCATGCGAGGCGCTCCCATTTTTTCAGTACGCGGTCCCCCGGAGTCCTCACCCTTTTCCCAGGGCCGGTTTTGCATCCCGAGTCGTTGGTTGACGGTCCCGGGGGCCCAGGACGGCCCCCCCAGGCCGAAAAAAGTAGGAAGACCTCCGTTTTGAGTTCTGCAGGAATGCGGAACCGACAGCGATGTCGACGTCGAGATCGAAGGCGAACACGTTGCATGCCTGGGCAGGGTTTGGCACCTCCCGGGAGGCCTGCTCGCAGGCGGAGGACAGCGACAGTTGCGCCGGCGTCCTCTGCGACGCGGCCCTGACGAGGTGCGCGTGCCCTGGCGGCCTGGCGCTCTCCGTGTCCGGCGGCTGCGTCGCCGCGCCCGAGCGGCCCCAGGACAGATCGCGATGCGCGCCGGCCAAAGCAGCGGCACCAGACCTGGCCGGGCCCCGCCTCCCAGATCGTGGTCGGAAGCCTTGCGTTCGACCAGACGTACGAGTGACCTTTCGCCGGAGTGACCTTTGGTGCGGGCCCAATGGCGTCCCCCGATCGCCGAGCGCGATGCGATATAGTAGCGGCCTGCGCGCCTATGTTTGGTCTCCTCGCGGCGCCCCCCCCACACGCCGCGCACCAAAGGCCACTTTTACCCAGGGCCACTTTTGCGTGTAGCCGAGGAGTCGGGGGTCCGTGCGGACGGGCTTCAGCCAGAGCGCTTGGCATCGCTCGGACGTGTGCTTTTTTCCTCGGCGAGGACCATCGAGGAGTATCCTTGATCATTTGGCGAAAAAAACCACGCACGAAACTGAAAAAAACACAGGGAATGGACGTCCGAGCGATGGCCAGAGCGCCGGATCGTGCAGGATCCTGCAGAGCCAGGGGTGCATTGACCCGGGTCCACGTGCAGGATCTCTTGCAGGATCTCTTGCGGGATCCTGCAGAGCTTGGCTGGCCCAGGTGTGTGCGCTGGCTCGGGTCAGTAGGAGCCCGACCTCCCCTTGGCATCGCTCGGACGTGTGCGTTTTTTCTTGGGCGAGGACCGTCGAGGAGCATCCTTGATGATTCTTCAGGCTTACGCCACATCCGCCGACCCCTTATGAAGAATCGCGCAGTGGTCTGGTCGCCTCTTTGGGTGGTCTGAGGCCCCTGGGCCATTCTTGGGGCATTCTTGGGTTGTCTTGGGGCCCCTTAGGCCGTCCTGTGGCAGTATTGGGCTGTCTTGGGGCTCTCTTGGGCTGTCATCGGCCTCTCTTGGGCTGTCATGGGGCGCTCTGGGCGTTCTTTTCGGCCGTCTTGGCCGTCGCCATCTGTTGCCGAGGACTGTGGTATGCCCTTGGTGACCTCAGAACTGCTTTGCGGTGTCTTTTGGAACCGTCAGGGGCGGCCGTGGGGTGACCTTCGATCGTTTCAGGCCATGGTCAGAGACCCGCCGAAACGCCCTGCGGAAGCAAGTGACGAGCACGGCGGGAAGCGACGCAAGTTGCGAGGAATCTGACCGCGAGTCGCGCGCGTTGTCTTCGGGGCTCTCTTGGGCCGTCCTCTGCCCCTCTTGAGACCCGTCTTGGCGCCCTCTTGGGCTGTCGCGGGGCCCTCGTGGAGGCTTCTTGGACCGTCTTGGTGCGGTCTTGGGGGGCTCTGGGGCCGCCCAGGAACGGGGAACACCCCAAAAGGCGCATGTGCGAGAAATATATACGTTTTACGAAGGGAACGGGCGTTTTTGTGCGTCTAGAGGCCCTCTTGTGGCGCATCGTGGATGCCTCTTGGGGCGTCTTGAGGGCCTCTGTAGCCGTCTGGAGGTCGTCGTCAGTGTTGTTGATCGCTCTTGGACCGTCGGGGACCATGTGGAGCTCTCTTCGAGGCCACTCGGGGCGCTCCTGGAGCGCTGTCGGGGCCGTTTTCGGAGCCCTTTTGGGCCGTCTTGGACGTCTGTTGGCCCGTCTTGGGGCCCTCTAGGGCTATATGGGGAACCCTCTTGGAGGCGTCTTGGGCCGTCTGGGAGCGGGTTTGGGGGGCTCTGGGACCGTCCAGGAGCGGGGGGCACCCCGAAAGGCGCACGTGTGAGAAAAAATATACGTTTTACAAAGGGAACGGGCGGTTTTTTGCGTCTAGAGGCCCTCTGTGGGCGCATTGTGGATGCCTCTTGGGCCGTCTTGGGGGCCTCTTCAGCCGTTTGGAGGCCGTCGTCGATGTTTGTGATCGCCCTTGGACGGTCGAGGACCATGTGGAGCTCTCTTCGAGGCCATTCGGACCGCTCCTGGAGCGCTCTCGGAGCCGTTGTCGGAGCCCTTCTGGGCCGTCTTGGACGTGTGTTTGCGCGTCTTGGGGCCCTCGAGGGCTATGTACGGACCCTCTTGGAGGCGTCTTGGAACGTCTGGGAGCGGGTTTGGGGGGCTCTGGGGCCGTGCAGGAGCGGGGGTCATCCTCAAAGGCGCACGTGTGAAACAATATACGTTTTACGAAGGAAACAAACGATTTTTTGCGTCTAGAGGGCCTCTTGGGGGGAATCTTGGATGCCTGTGGGGGCGTCTGGGGAGGCCTCGTGAGCCGTCGGGAGGTCGTCGTCGATGTTTCTGATCGCTCTTGGACCGTCTGGGACCATGTGGAGCTTCGGGGAGGCAACTCGGAGCGCTCCTGGAACGCTCTTGGGGCCGTTTTCGGAGCCCTTTTGGGCCGTCTTGGACGCCTGTTGGCCCATCTTGGGCCCTCTAGGGGTCTGTGGGGGACCCTCTGCGAGGCTTCTGGGGCCGTCTGGGAGCGGGTTTGGGAGCCTCTTGGGCCGTCGGGGAGCATCGGAAAGATCCAAAGCTGAATTTTTTAAAATGTACATTTCACAATGGGAATGGCCCAATTTTGGCGTCTAGGGACCCTTGTGGAACGCATCTCGGAGGCCCTCGGGGGAGCTCGTGGGGACCTCTTCTGCCGTCGAGGACGCCTCGTGGCCCGTCTTCGGGCAAACTTGGACGTCTTGGAGCGCTCGTGGGGCGTCCCAAATCCATTTCGAAGCCACCAGACGCGTCCCTACACGAATTTCACGTGTTTTTTCCACGTTTTTCGTCACCCCCAAAAGCGCACGTGTGAAAAAAATATACGTTTTACGAAGGAAACAAACGATTTTTTGCGTCTAGAGGGCCTCTTGGGGGGAATCTTGGATGCCTGTGGGGGCGTCTGGGGAGGCCTCGTGAGCCGTCGGGAGGTCGTCGTCGATGTTTCTGATCGCTCTTGGACCGTCTGGGACCATGTGGAGCTTCGGGGAAGCAGCTCGGAACGCTCCTGGAACGCTCTTGGGGCCGTTTTCGGAGCCCTCTTGGGCCGTCTTGGACGCCTGTTGGCCCATCTTGGGCCCTCTAGGGGTCTGTGGGGGACCCTCTGCGAGGCTTCTGGGGCCGTCTGGGAGCGGGTTTGGGAGCCTCTTGGGCCGTCGGGGAGCATCGGAAAGATCCAAAGCTGAATTTTTTAAAATGTACATTTCACGAAGGGAATGGCCCAATTTTGGCGTCTAGGGACCCTTGTGGAACGCATCTCGGAGGCCCTCGGGGGAGCTCGTGGGGACCTCTTCTGCCGTCGAGGACGCCTCGTGGCCCGTCTTCGGGCAAACTTGGACGTCTTGGAGCGCTCGTGGGGCGTCCCAAACCCATTTCGAGGCCACCAGACGCGTCCCTACACGAATTTCACGTGTTTTTCCACGTTTTTCGGGAGCGGATGAGACCTCCGGGGGGGTCCGGCCCGTCCGGCCGGTCCGGCCGGACCCCCCCCCCCCCCTTCCAAATGGACCGGACCGGGCTCCCGGGGGAGGGGTTTGGGGAGGGGGAACATCTCACACGCCGATGAACCCCAAGGGGTCGGCGGATTGGCGAAAAAACCACGCACGAAACCGAAAAGAACACAGGGAATGGACGTCCGAGCGATGGCCAGTCCCAGACCACTGGGTCGCGACCGAGTTGCTGACCTGGTGGAGGCTGGAGGTCGGCAGGTGGGCGACGCAAACAGATGGGGTCGTTCGCGCCGACCTTGGCGCGCAAGCTGCTCGCGCAAGGTCGCGCGTAGCGCCCTCGCTTCCAGCGTGGCGTGCCGCGCAGGCGGCCCGCGTAAACCACTGCGTAAGGTCGCTGCGTCACCTCGCGCGAGACCCGTTCTTGATGGTCGACCAGACGAAGGTGAAAAGTCGGAGGCTGGATCGCGACCGAAGTGTGCTGACCTGGTGGAGGCTGGAGGTCGACAGGTGAAGGTGGTGAGTCGGAGGTTGGAGGCTGGAGGTCGGGCTGCTGACCTGGAGGCCTTCCAGCCTCCCCGTTTTTGCTTCGGTCGCGATCGGTGTGGCGGTCGATCGGCACTCCAGGTCGGTCGCGACGGATCGCGACCGCTTCCAAGACTCGGCCGCGGACACGATCGCGGCCGATTCTGCAGCAGATCGGTCGCGACCGGTCCCTGGATCTGAAGGGGAGTTGGCAGCGACCGTTGTCGTCGGTCGCGGCCAGGAGATGGCAGTATTCAAGGATCAGCGTGGGTCCGGGATCGGTGTGCCCCCATCTCACCACCCACCAAACCACACCAACCCAACCCGAAGGCCCCAATTCTCCTTCCATTCCCAGTGAGGGGGGGTATCGGGGAACATGGGAAAACATATCCAAAGCCCGTAGCCCCCCAACCCGAAATTCGGGTCCTCGGGTTGGATTGGGGTCTGGTAGGTCGTCACCATCTCGTCTCCCCAGAAATCCAACGCATCGAAACCATCAAGACGGCGGTTTTTTTTCGCCCTTGGCCGCCTCGAGAGGCCTTGGGCGGGCCCCAGGACCGTCAACAGAACGGCTCAGGATGAAAAAAAAATTGGTCCCCCGGGAGGGGGTCGAGACTTTCCTGGGACCTCGTGCTGACAAGCATCAGGACGCCAGATCTTTGAAACGTTGCAATGCAAACGCTGTGTTGTCGTCTCTTTTTTTTTTGGGGGGGGGGGGGGGGGGGCGTTCGAAGTGTCAGTCTCTGGGTGGCCTCGCCATGGCCCCGGGGCCGTGGTCTACAGTCGAGCATATGATTAAGAAACCTCCCGAAAAGCTGGGCCAGCGTTTCTGAACCATCTTGCCAGAAGGCTGGCCCAGTTTCTTGAGCACGTTCTCCACTCTGGCGTTACCAGTAGAATTTGGCCCAGTGTCGTTTTTACCCTCCGCCTCCACCTTCCATACCTTCCGACCTCCGCGGAAGGTGCGGACGAATTCATCGAAGCTCATGGAAACCTTACGCTTTTCGCATTTCAAGGAAAACCGCGTAGATCATACAATTGACCCGCATAGCGAGGATGGGCAACCTTCCCGAGGGTACCCTTGCATCCTTGCCCCTTCGGCCCATCCTTAGCGAATTTCACTGGCCAGCCTCGTTTGAAAAACGTCAACTTGACCCTCCAAGACCCTTGCATCCCTACCGTGCATCCTTGCGATACGGGTCGACTGTATCGAACAAGGGGCGGAAGGGTAGGGCCAGAAGGTCCAGAGGAAGGAAGGATGCGGGTAAGACATTTCGGGAAGCTGGCTCCGGTGTTTGAGCTGACAGATTTGTTGATTACCGCGTCGCTTGTATACAGTCAACCCTCACAGTCAGGATGGGCGACCTTCCCAAGGGTGCCCTTGCAACCTTGCCTCCTCGGCCCATCCTTGGCCGCGTCCGCTTGCCGCGCCCCGCTCGCAGGGTGTCGACGTGGCCTTACCAAGGCCCTTGCATCCTTATCTCGCCTCCTTATGACGCCCAGAGATCCGACGTCGTGATTTTTTGATTCGCGGCCCCTGGATGTCTCGACCCATTCCCCACGACCTGTTTTTCCTCCTGAGCCTTTTTGTTGGCGGTCCCGGGGCCTGGCGTGGGCCCCCTGGAGGCCGAGAGTTGCGGAAAGCCTCCGTCTTGATCTTCTCGATTCCCTTGGATCTCTGGGGAGTCGAGGCCGAACGCTGCGGAGCACCGCCGTCCTGATTTCTTCACATGCCTTGGACCTCTGTAGGCCCCCGGTGGTCCACGCCGCCCCAGACCGTGACGGCGGAGGTCTGGGTACATCTCGGGGGCCCCCAAACGGGGTGGTGACCACACCGTGTGGTGAGTCGGTGGGGATTCGGGGTCACCACGCGGTTTTGGGACTTGGGTCGTTCTCCGAGGATGTCTCGGGCGACTGGAGCCTCCAGGGTCCCAAAACCGTGTGGTGACGGACCGTGCGGTGAGGTCTCTCGGGGTTCCGAGGTCACCGCACGGTCTGTCACCGCACGGTCCTGGGATCCCCAAACATCGGTCCTGGCCGGGGGCCAACCGCGCCCTGGGCCCAGGACCAGCGCACAGCACGTCGGGCGCGCCGCCGATCTCGCCAGCAGCGTGTTCATTGTTGCTTCTGCTGCTGCTGCTGCTGCTGCTGTTGTTGTTGTTGTTGTTGTTGATGTTGATGTTGTTGTTGTTGTTGTTGTTGATGTTGTTGTTGATGTTGTTGATGTTGTTGATGTTGTTGTTGGTGCTGCTGTTGTTGCTGCTGTTGTTGCTGCTGTGTTGGTTACTGTTATCGTTGTTGTTGTTGTGGTTGTTGTTTTTGTGGTTATTGTTTTTGTTGCTGTTGATGTTGCTGCTTTTGTTATTGTTATTGGTGCTGATGTTATTGTTGTTGTTGTTGCTGCTGCTGTTGTTGTTGTTAAATGTTAACGACTACTCAATGATTATTGTTGGACCCCTTGCAGGCGCTCTGGCGCTCTCGCCGAGGCGCCGTCTGCATGTGCATTGAAAGTGAGGCTCACTCTCAAGCGGTTTGGGTGACCGCCAAAACCACCCCCCCCAACAACAACAAAGCTCCCGTTACTCAGGGCCGGTGCTTTTGCTAGCCGCCGAAAGTAGGCGTCTCAACAAAACCAGCGCTTCCGCTAGAGACTTCCTCCCGTTTTACCTTGGACAGGCGCGCTAGTCTTTCTCTCATCGGCGCCGCCCCCCAGCAACAACAACGCTCCCGCTCGAGACGTACTTCCTTTTTTACTCAAGACGGTGCTCTTGCTCGCCGCCGACAGCCCCCGTCCCGACAAACCAGCGCTCCTGCCCGAGACTTTCTCCCGTTTTGCATTGAACTTGCGTCCTTTTCTCCTCTTCCTCCTTCTCTTCGTCCTCGTCCTCCGCCTCCTCCTCCTCCTCCTTATCCTCATCCTCCTCCATCCTCCCCCTCCCTCCTCTTCCTCCTTCTTCCTTCCTCCACCCCCTCCTCTTCTCCCTCCTCCCTACTTCCTCCTCCTCCTTTCCCCTTTTCCTCCCTCTCCTTCTTCTCCTCCTCGTCCTCCCTCCTCCTCCTCCTCCTCCTCGTCCTCCCTCCTTCTCCTCCTCCTCCTCCTCCTCTTCCTCCTCCTCCTCCCTCCTTCCCCCTCTCTCTTCCTTCCTCTTCCTCCCTTGCCCCCCTCTTCTTCTCCCTCCTCCCTCCTCCCTCTCCCGTCCCTCTTTCCTCCCTCCTCCTCCCTCCGCCTCCCTCCTCCTTTCCGTTTTCGTCCCCCTTGTCTCTTCCCTCCTCCCTCTCTCCTTCCTCCCTCCTCCCTCCTCCCTCCTCCCTTCCCCTTCCGTCCTCCCTCGCCGCTCCCGTTTGATACTTCCTCACCTTTTAGTTTAGACTGGGGCACTCGTTTCGGCACCGCCTCTGGGGGCCTTCCAAGAGTCCCTGTCGAACCTAAATTCTTCAATCATTCTCACTGTTGGAGAGCATCGATAATGTGGAGGAGGGGGAGAAGAAGGAGGACGAATGACTTCCAGGGGCTCCCAGGATCGAGGGTCGAAGGACTGACTTCAGGGATTCCTTGGAAGGGTATGGAGGGGCAGGTGGAGGATGCGAGCATGGGAGCGGCAGCGCCTGGGGGCGTGAACGTTCAGGGTCACGCGCCGAGGCCGCATGATGGTGGCGTAGCAGTTCGAACGAGGAGTCGGAAACACCTCGTCCTCGGATGTACTGCTACTAAAGCCACTCCTCCTTCCCCTTGTTTTCCCTTCTCTTCCTCTTCCTCCATCCTCCTCCTCATCCTCTCCCTCTTCCCCTCCCTCATCTTCACTCTCCTCCTCGTCCGCTTCCTCCTCCTCCGAGATGCGGGGCGTGCGCATGGCGATTGCGATGGCGATGTGCCGTCCGAGCTGTGGATGTCGAAGTTCCTCGGAAGAGGTGGTGGCAATGCATTCTTGGGCGGGAGATCTGGGCGAGGGAATATCGGACCGCGCATGCCGGAAACATCCCCCGTGATGGGGCGTGGTATTCCGACGGATGCATGTTGCATGTCGAATCGTGGCGCATGATGGTAAATTGATTGTTGTTGTTGTTGCAGCGGCTGCGGTTCTTGTTGTGGTTGTCGTGGTTGTTGTTGTTGTTGTTGTGGTTGTTGTTGTTGTTGTTGTTGTTGTTGTTGTGGTTGTTGTGGTTGTTGTAGTCGTTGCTGTTTTTGCTGCTGTTGTTGCCGCTGTTGCTGCTGTTGTTGTTGTTGGGCTTGTGAGGAAGTCCCGCGCGACAGCGCGATTCCTGGTGAAGTTGCGAAGATGTCCCGCGCGAGAGCGCGATTTGGGAATAACTTGCGAGGACGTATCCGGCGGGGGCATCGTTGTTGTAAACCGGGGGCCGACAACGTAGTTTAATTACCCCTCGCTTCCCTTCGTCAAGAACAGGGTGCGAGCCCCGGGGCAAGCGCATGAATTGAAACGTGCACAGGTTGCCAGAAGGGGGATCAACAATAGTTATGCTTTAGATATGAGAACTCTTCAATGTCAGCAACAACATTTATGCGCCGCGCCCTCGACACTCAGGAATCACGCTCTCGCTGTGGAGTCCTGACGATGTATTTGGGGGTCGCGCTATCGCTTGCGATTTTCGCGCGATTGATGCAGGACGCACGCTTCAGCAACCCGCCTGCTCGACCTGGCCGTTTGAGCCCGCCTTCCCGACCCGCTAGGGTCTACCCGCCTGATTTGCCCGTCTGGTTCTGCTTGTGATTTCTGCTCCTGGCCCCCCTCCTGGTACTCTGTCTCGTGCTCCATCCTCCCCCCTCCCCCCTTCCTACAATCCGTCCTCTCCTTCCCCTGCCTTAGGTGCTGCACGACATACACGTTGCAGGTAAGAGAGATATACCCAGAAAAGGGGGTACGATCGAACACGAAGAGGGTGGATATCGAGGTTACTGTTGTTTGTTTTGCCGTTGTTGTTGTGAGTGTTCTTGTTGCTGATGCTGCTGCTGTTGTTGTTGCTGTTGTTGAGCTCTCACTTCTGAAGAATAATTGTTGGTCCCCCCACCGGTGCATACTGTTTTTCTTAATCAAAGTGTGCCCTTCGATGCTCGCAGTTTGTTTTTTTCTGACAGGGAAAGTCTTGATGCTCAAACTGTGCCCCTGGCCCCCGGTTTACAACAACAACTACAACGACAACAACAACAACAACGTCTCCTGCCTGAGAGTTCTTTACAATTTAGGCAGAACCCCCGCTCCCGCCCGAGACTTTCTCGCATTTTATTTAGGACTCGCGCTCTCGTTTTGGACTTCTTTACGATTCATTCAAAAATCGTTCTCCTGGCGCTCTGGAGTCGCGCTTTCGCTGGAGACTTGCTGGCAATCTACTGAAGAATAGCGCCCTTGCGTGGGAATTTCTTGCAATTTGCTCAAGCGCCGCGCTCCCGACACCCAGGCACCCAGGAGTCGCGCCCGTTGTGTCCCCATGTGCATGCCCTTCGTGGCCCCGGTGTCGCCGTTTGTGGCCCCCTCATTGTCCTACGTGGCCCAGTTGCTACCCTCAGTGGCCCCATCGTTGCTTTCTGTGGCCCCGCATTATCTGCCCTTCGTGGCCCCCGTTCGTTCGCGTTCGTCGTGGCCCCATACGCATTCCCTTCTTGTCCCCGCTGTCGCCCTTCGTGGCGTACTTCGTGTCCTTCGTGGCCTTGCTGTCGTTCTCTCTCGCTCTCGCTTTCGCTCGTCGTCGTTGCCGTCGTCGTCGTCGTCGTCGCCGTCGTCGTCGTCGTCGTCGTCGTCGCGTCGTCGTCCTCGTCGTCGTCGTCGTCGTCGTCGTCGTCGTCGTCGTCGTCGTCGTCCCCCTGTCCGTCCCTCTTGGGGTCGGGTCGACGGTCCGCGGCCGCCCCGCCGATCAGCGCTGCCGCTAGCCAGGCCGACGGTCCGCGGCCGCCCCGCCGCTTGCTGGGGCCCGCCCGGCCTGCAGGGAAGAAAGGTATCCTCCCCAAAGAGGTTCGATCGAAAATCGAAGACGACGAGGGCGGGTTTCGAGGGTTTGGGAAATACGCGTCATTGGACACTCGAGCAGATAAGGGCGAACAGTCTTAAAATGATTGTTGTTGTTGATGACTGTAAGTTTATCAACAGTTATTATTGTTGGACCCCTTTAGAGGCGCCCTGGCGCTCTCGCCGAGGCGCCGGCTACATTTTCATTGCAAATGAGGCTCAGGCTCGTGAGGCTTTGGGGACCGCCGAAACCGGCCCCCCAACAGCAACAACGCTCCCGCTTGAGACTTCCCCCTCTTTTGCTCAAGGCTGGTGTTCTTGCTCGCCGCCGAAAACCGCCGTCCTAACAAAACCAGCGCTCCCGCTCAAGATTTCCTCCCGTTTTATCTTGGACTGGCTTGCTCGTCTTTCTCTCATCGACGCCGCCCCCAGCAACAACAACAGTCCCGCTGAAGGCTTCCTCCCTTTTCTGCTCAAGGTGGTGCTCCTCCTCGCCGCCGAAAGCCGCCCCACGACAAAACCAGCGCTCCCGCCCGAAACTTCCTTCTGTTTGGCGTTGGACTGGCGCCCAGTTCTCTTTTGAATTGGCGCCGCTCCCAGCATGAACAAGGCTCCCGCTCGAGGCTTCTTCCCTTTTTCCTGAAGACGGTGCTGTTCTTCGCCGCCGACAACCCCCGTCCCGACAAAACCACGGCTCCCGCTCGATGCTTCTTCTTTTTTGGCTCCAGGCGGTGTTCCTCTTCGCCGCCGAAAACAGCGCTCCCGCCCGAGACTTCCTTCCGTTTTACGCTGGGTTGGCGCCCAACTCTCTTTTGACTTGGCGCCGCTCCCAGCAAGAACAACGCTCCCGCTCGAGATGTCCTTCCTTTTTCCTCGGGGCCGTGCTGTTCCTCGCCGCCGACAGCCCCCGTCCCGACAAAACCACGGCTCCCTCTCGATGCTTCCTCCTTTCTTACTCAAGGCGGTGTTCCTGCTCGCCGCCGAAAGCCGCCGTCCCAAGAAAGCCAGCGCTCCCGCACGAGACTTCGTTTTGTTTTACGCTGGACTAGCGCCCTAGTCTCTTCAGCACTGGCGCCGCTACCAGCAACAACAGCAGCCCTGCTCGAGACTTCCTCCCCTTCTATTCAGGGCCAGGTCCTTGCCTCACCGCCAACAGCCCCCATCCCCACTAAGGCAATCCTGCCGTTCGATACTTCCTTGTGCTTTACCCTTCGCTGGGGCTCCACTGGCGGTCTCGCATCGGCGCAGCAAGGCGCGGGCATGTGTTTTCGAGGCGGGATCTGTTGAAATTCCTCGGAGGAGGTGTTTGCAAGACCTCATTGGGCGGGAGATTTGAGAATGGGAATAACGGGCCCCGCTAGAGAACAAGAGTCCCCCATGATGTGGATGGTTATCATGATGGTCGCATGCTTCGTGTGGAAACATCGCGCGTGAGAGTAAACTGATTGTTGTGGTTGAGCCCTCATTTCTGAAGAATTGTTGATCCCCCCTGTCTGGTGCACGTTGTTTTTTCGATTGAAGTGCCCTTCCCGGGGTTCGCACCCTGTTTTTTAAAAGGGAAAGTCTTGAGGGTCAAACTTTGTTGTTGGCCCCCGGTTTACAACAACAACAACAACAACAACAACAATCATTTTACCCGAACGCGTGGTGTTCTCCCCAGTGCCAGGGTTTTCATACGACACCAGGCAATACCCCCACTTCGTGGGGGGGCATTACAAGCTCTACCAAATATCCAAACGACTCTTCGCGACCACCCAAACCCAGCTTCCCGCCCTATGACGTTGGGACACTTCACTTCGTGGCGTGCGGACGACCGTGGCTACTACACTGGCGTGGGGTACACACCCACAGAACCCAATGGTTTTTGGAGATTTCGGCGTGCGCGCGCGAAGAAAAAACGAATGTGTCCCGCATGGTATTATTTGACAGGGATGATGGCCCTGGCAGGTGCGCAACCGTTGTCGCAGAAGTTCGAAAAAGTTGCTCGCAAAAGCCCGTTTGACAGAAATGTTTAAAAAGTGTTGGGTTTCCTACGAATCCGCAAGAGCGCGCGGGATGAGATTTTGACATTTTTTTTGTTGAAAAACCATTGGTTTTTTGATGTTTTTATGTTAAATCGCTCCGAACACTAAGCTTTTGGAAGGATTTCGTCTTGCGCGCGCGAATGTCCACTTTACCTTATTTTTTGCAAGGGATTCTTGAAATTTGATTATATTTGAACAAGAAATTTCATTTTATAGTGTTTTTTGCAAGGGAAAGCGGATTACAACAAAACAACCGGATCTTGATCAACTCGAATTACCTGAGGCTTCCTCACGAAAATGATGAAAACGTGGCTGCGGCCTAGGCGCGGCGGGGGGGGCGCGCACCAGGGGGCCCAACAATAATTATTCTTTAGAATTAATAATGTTCAACGGCTCCCGCCTGATATTACAATTTATTGAAGAATCGCGCTCTCGTTTTGGACTTCCTTGAATTTACCACCGGATCGCGGCTCCCGCTTGATACCCCCTTACAATTTATTGAAGAATCGCGCTCTCGGTGGGGACTTCCTCGCAACTTACCGCCGAATCGCGGCTCCCGCCGGATACTTCCTCACAATTCATTCAGATGCCGCTCCTCGACACTCAGGAATCGCGCTCCCGCTGCATATTGCCTGGCGGTTCAAGCAGAATTTACGCTTCAACGACCCGCCCGCTCGACCTGCCCGTTTGGGCCTGCCCGCCCGACCAGCCCGTTAGGGACTACAGTCGCCGCTCGCTGCCCTTCGCCCGCCTTCGATGCCCCTCGCTGCCCGTACTGGTTCCGCGGTCGCCTTCGCTCGCTGCCCATCGTGGCCCCGTTGCTGCCCTCAGTGGCCCCGTCGCTGCCCATTGTGGCCCCGCATTACACGCCCTTTGTGGCCCCTGCTCGCAGTCGCCGGTCGCGGCCCCATACTCATGCTTTCGTAGCCCCGCTGTCGCCCTTCGTGGCCCTCTCGCTGCCCTTCGTGGCCCCTTTGCTGCCCTCAGTGGCCCCGCTGTCGCCCTTTGTGGCCCCATATACGAATGCCCTTCGTGGCCCCCGCTCGTTCGCGCCCGTCGTGGCCCCATATGCATGCCTTGCGTGGCCCCGCTGTCGCCAGTCGTGGCCCCCTCTCAGCCCTTCGTGGCCCCGTTTCTGCTCAAGGGCTTCACAAACCACACGTGGCAGGGAATGAATATACCCCCAGAAAGGGGGTACGATCGAAGACGAAGAGGGCGGGTATCCAGGGTTTGGGATATGCATGTTGAATGACACGCGAGCAGATAAGAACGAACAGTCTTATAATAATTGTTGATGTTGTTGTTGTTGTCGTTGTTGTTGTTGTTGAATATTCATGACGAGAGAACGATTATTGTTGATCTCCGGAAACGGTTCCAGGCGTTTTTGCCTCGACGCCGGTTCTATTTTCTGTGAAACGAGGCTCCCGCTCGAGCATTGGCTTGACCCTCAAAGTGGGCCCTGCTCGACACTTCCTCACAACTTACCTCGAGACACGGTGGCCAGAGAGGCCCTCGAACTCAGGAACGGCTCTTTCCTCGCAATTCAATCAAGTTGGCGGGGGCCCAGCCACGACGACAAGGGCTCCTGCTCTATTTTTCCTCACGATTTACTCATCGAGCCCCTGGCCAGGAAGGCCCCCGAACTGAGGAGCGGCGCTCTCGCTCGATAATTTCGCGTAGTTTAGTCCAATTGGTGGAGGCCCCCAATGCGACGACACGAGCTCTCGTTCGATTCTTCCTCAAGATGCATTCGCAGAGGCCCTTGCCAGAGAGGCCCCCGAAATCAAGAGTGGTACTCTGGATCGAGACGCCCTCGTCATTCAGTCAATTTGGTGTGGGCTTTGCCGCGACGACAAGGGCTCCCGTGCGTGACACTTCGAGAGCCCGTGGCCCGAGACTGCAATTCAGTAGCGGCGCCGGAGGCCCGCCTGCGACGACATGGGCTCCCGCTCGACATCCCCTTTAGTATTCCTACACGGCCTGGCCAGAGAGGCCCCCAATCACAAAGGCCCCAGCGCGCTGCTCATTGAGGCCTTCGGACACAGCCCACAAAAGCTCAAGCGTGCCCCCTGAGGCCCCAGCACGCTGCCCACTGATGCCTTCGGACGCAGCCCACAAAGGTCCCAGCGCGCTGTCCACTGAGGCCCCCAACACACAACTCATTGAGGCCCAGAGTAAACCCACAGGGACTGTAGCATGCTGCCCGCAGGCCTTCCGGCACAGCCCACATATAGGCGCCAAGCGCGCCCACAGAGCCTCCCCCGCGTTGCCCACAGGCCCCAAGCGCGCCCACAGGGGGCCCAGCGCGTTGCCCCCCGACACAGCCCACAGAGGCCCCAGCCCTCAGAGGCCCCAGGCGCGCCCACAGAGGCCCCAGCCAGCTCAGAGGCCCCAAGCGCGTCCACTGAGGCCCCAGCGCGCTGCCCACTGAGGCTCTCGACACAGCCCGCAAATGCCCAAGCCCCCGCCCCAAGCGTGCCCACGGAGGCCCCAGCGCTCTGCCCACTGAGGCCCCCCTTTCCACAGAGGCCCCAGGCGCGCCCACAGAGGCCCCAAGCGTGCCCACAGAGGCCCCCGCGCGCTGCCCACCGAGGCCCTCCGGCGCAGCCCACGGAGGCCCCAAGCGCGCCAGCGCATGCCCCAGCCTGCACAGGCCCCAAGCGCGCTCACAGAGGCCCCGACGCGCTGCCCACTGAGGCCCCCGACACACCCTACAGAGGCCCCGAACGTGCCCACGAAGGCCCCAGCGCGCTGCCCACTGAGGCCCCGACTTCCTACAGAGGCCCCAAGCGCGCCCACGGAGGCCCCGCGCCCACCGTGGCCTCCGCGCGCTGCCCACTGAGGCCCCTCGACGCAGCCCAGATAGGCCCCTAACGCGCCCACAGAGGCCCCAGCCCACAGAGGCCCCAAGCGCGCCCACAGAGGCCCCAAGCGCACCCGCAGAGGCCCCAGCGTGTGCCCACTGAGGCCCCAGCCCACAGAGGCCCTCAGCGTGCCCACAGAGGCCCCAGCGCGCTGCCCCCTGAGGCCCGTCGACAACGCCCACAGAGACCCCAAGCGCGCCCACCGTGGCCCCAGCCTACAGAGTCGTCAAGCGCGCCCACAGAGGCCCCCGCGCGCTGCCCACCGAGTCCTCCGACACAGCCCACACAGGCCCCAAGCGCGCCCACGGAGGCCCCAGCACGCTGCCCACAGAGGCCTTAGCCCGCAGAGGCCCCAAGCGCGCCCACAGAGGCCCCAGCACGCTGCCCACAGAGGCCCCAGCCCACAGAGGGCCCAAGCGCGCCCACAGAGGTCCCAGCGCGGTGGCCCCGCAACACAGCCCACAGAGGCCACAAGGGCGCCCACAGAGGCCCCAGTCCGCAGAGGCCCCGAGCGCGCCCACCGAGGCCCCAGCGCGCTGCCCACGGAGGCCCTCCGGCACAGCCCACAGAGGCTCCAAGCGCGCCCACGGAGGTCCCAGCGCGCTGCCCTATGAGGCCCCCCAACCCAGCCCACAGAGGCCCCAGCCCACAGAGGCCCCAGGCGCGCCCTCAGAGGCCCCCGCGCGCTGCCCACTGAGGCCCCCGACGCAGCCCAGAGAGGCCCCTAACGCGCCCACAGAGGCCTTGGCCCGCGCCCCAAGCGTGCCCACAGAGGCCCCAGCGCGCTGCCCCCTGAGGCTCCCGACGCAGCCCACAAATGCCCAAGCCCCCGCCCCAAGCGTGCCCATGGAGGCCCCAGCGCGCTGCCCACTGAGGCCCCCCTTGCCACAGAGGCCCCACGCGCGCCCACAGAGGCCCCAAGCGTGCCCACAGAGGCCCCCGCGCGCTGCCCACTGAGGCCCTCCGGCGCAGCCCACGGAGGCCCCAAGCGCGCCCACGGAGGCCCCAGCGCGCTGCCCACTGAGGGCCCCGGGCACAGCCCACAGAGGCGCCAAGCGCGCCCACAGAGGCCCCAGCCCGCAGATGCCCCGCGCGCTGCATGAGGCCCCCGACGCAGCCCACAGAGGCCTTCCGACACAGCCCACAGAGGCCCCAAGCGCGCCCACAGAGGCCCCAGCTCGCAGAGGCCCCAAGCGCGCTCACAGAGGCCCCGACGCGCTGCCCACTGAGGCCCCCGACACAGCCTACAGGGCCCAGCCCACAGAGGCCCCAGGCGCGCCCGCAGAGGCCCCAGCGCGCTGCCCACTGAGGCCCCAGCGCGCTGCCCACAGAGGCCCCAAGCGCGCCTACAGAGGCCCCAGCCCGCAGAGGCCCCTGGAACGGCGCTCTCGCCTGAGACGTCTTCGGAATTCAATCAAGTTCGCGGATGCCGAGCCGCGACGACAAGGCTCTGGGTTGATATTTCTTTTCGATTTACTCCGGGAGGCTCTGGCCAGGGAGAGACCCGAACGCAGGAACAGCGCTCTCGCTGGAGACTTCCTGGCAACTCAGCCAAATTAGTGGGGGCGCAGCCGCGATGACAAGGTCTGCCGCTCGATGCTTCCTCGCGATTTGCTCCGAGAGGCCCTTTCTCGTGGTCCATCCTTCTCTTTCCCAATCCGTCCCCCTTCCCCTGTTTTCGGGGCTGCGCTAAATGTGCGTGGCAGGTAATGAAGAGATACCCCCGAGGGGATACGGTCGAAGATAAAGAGGCCGGGCATCGAGGGTTTAGGATATACGTGTTGCGTGGCACGCGATCGAATAAACACCAACAGCCTTAGAATGCTTGTTGGTGTTGTGGTGGTTGCTGCTGCTGCTGTTGTGGCTGCTGTTGTTGTTGTTGCTGTTGCTGTGGCTGTGGCTGTTACTGGTTGTGCTAATGTTGTTGTTGTTGTTGTTGTTGTTGTTGTTGTTGTTGTTGTTGTTGTTGTTGTTGTTGTTATTGTTGTTGTTGTTGTTGTTGCTGTTGTTGTTGTTGGTGTTGTGTTTGTTGTTGTGGTGGTGGTGGTGGTTGGTGTTGTTGTTGTTGTTGCTACTGCTGTTGTGGTTGTTGTTGTTGTGGTTGTTGTTGTTGTTGTTGTTGTTGTTGCTACTGCTGTTGCTGCTGTTGTTGTTGTTGTTGCTGCTGCTGTTGTTGTTCGTAGTGCCGTTGTTAGGTTTGTTGCTGCTGTTTTTGCTGTTGCTGCTCCTGTCATAGTGTGCGTGTGCTCGAAAAACGCGTCAACCAAATACAGAGCAGCGCTGGCAAAGCGCGCCACAAAGCGCGCCAACCAACCAGTGCGTCATTCTTTGCATTTGAAACGAGACTTCTAGCAACTGGCGGGAACACTGGCGCAGCAATTGGCGACGCAGTCCGCGAGCCATTGGATCTCTTCTGTGGGCGCGTTTTTGCGAAACGACTTCGCGTGCCGGGGTGGTTGCTGTGGGGGTGGACTTTTTGACTTCCAGTGCGCCTGGAGCGCCATCCCTCAGAGACCCGAATCATCAGGGATAACTCGCGTCAGGGCTAACTCGGGTTCGTTTTTCGGGAATCCGAACCCGAGTTGCCCCGGGCCCGAGTTACCCCGGATAACTCGGGCGCCCAACTCCCCGCAGGAGCCCTGCGAGCCCGGCTACACCGCCGAGTTCAACGTGGCGGTCTACGCCTCCCCCGAGCTGCACGGCGGGCACTTCGCCGCCGGGCCCTCCGCGCCGCTCGAGGGCGTGCTGCGCTGGGCGGTGGGGGCCGGCGTCGGCTGCAACGCCAGCGACGTGTCGATCGGCAGCGCCACGCTGGCCCCGGCCACCATCCGGCGGCGAGCCCGGGGGGGGGAGCGAGAAGGGGGGGCCCGTGTTCCACCACCCTTGCCACAGGCAGGAGAGGGAAGGAGGAGGAGGAGGAGGAGGAGGAGGAGGAGGAGGAGGAGGAGGAGGAGGAGGAGGAGCCTCATCCTCACTTCCCCCGTGCTACATATGGTAGTGGTGGTGGAAAATTTGCCCATGAGAGAACGGGGGTGGGGGCCTTCTCAGAGGGCTCGGAAGTCCCCCGCGGCCTTCTGCGAGGTCTGCGGAGCCTGCCCCCAAGGCACAGAACAATCTCCTCAGAAGGCGCGAGGCCTTCTGAGACGTCCCGCCGCCCCCCGAGAAGGCCTTCACCTTCTCACTTCCCCCCCCCTGAGATCCGACGTTGCGACAAAATCGCAACATAGACCCCATCTTTCTGCGCCATTTTTCAAACCTGATCGATCTGTGAGGCCGGATCGATCATCTTTCTCGGGCCGAAAAATCAGCGGAAACGCACGGCTCGAAACACTGGAGTCGCCATGTGATCGTTTTCTTATTCATTGTTTTGCCGATCGGCGCGGGCCCTCGCACCCACCCCCTCCCCCCCATGGAGTAGATCTGGGCTGTTTTTGGCGCCTGTTCCGAGCAGGTGAAGCCTCCCGCATAGGACGCGCTGTTGCAAACAGTCGCGCCAAGCAGAGGTCCGGAGCCAGACCCACCCCTCTCCCTTCTTCCGCCCAATCACGAAACGCAAAATAAAAAAACGCTCACCATAGGCAAATTACCCTGGCGACGTACCCAACCTCTGCACAATGCGGGGCATGAGTAGCTTGGGAGACGTTGTACGGAGGTGATGGCGTGACATGGGCGCATACACTTCTGCCAGCGGCGTTCGTGAAGCTCCCAGCCCCCCCCCTTCTGCCCAACGTCGAAACGCCGAAGAAAAAACGCTCACCATGGGATCTCAGGGGAAATTCCTTCCCCTTGCTTCCCCCCCCCCGCGCTCGCCGCCGAGCCCATCGGCGGCTCGGTGGGCGCGGCGCTGCTGCACCTCGACCTGGTCTTCCCAAGCCCCTGCAAGCAGGGCGTTAGGAAACGCGCCGGTGCCTCTAAGGGCTTGACGACTTTACGCCAATCGACTTGTGGGGATCGAGCCAGGTAAATCCAGGCACATGCAGATAAATCCAGGTAGTTCCATGTAAATCCAGGTACATCCAAGAAAGTATCAAGCGAAACTTGGAGCAGATCGGGGCCGCTCTAGCGCGAGTCGAGGGACGTCAGAGATCGTCAAGCCCTGAACGACGGTAGCTGAGGGCGAGTTCTCCGTGGTGCTTTCAAAACATGGGTTTGCCGCGCGCAGGTGCAAGGTGGACCCCCCCCGCCCAGAGTTCCGAGGATGTGTCGACGCTCTTGCCGTCCCGATTCAGTACGCACGAGCGCGAGGCAAGTCTCCCTGTCGCCCCGCTCTCGCTTGAAGAGGCCCCTTGGCCACCGCCCCGTTTACTAACCAGAAATGCGACGTCCTGATTTTTTCAGTGCGGGGCCCCTTGGAAGTCCCGACCCTTTCCCCGGGACCGGTTTTTCATCCTGAGTAGTTTTTGACGGTCCCGAAGCCTGGCGAGGGCTCCCAGGGGCCGAAAACAGCGAAACTCCTCCGTCGTATTTTTTTCAATACGTTGCATCTCTGGGATTTCAGTTTAGGGGTACACCGATGGTGTACCTCCCGTCCTGATATTTTTACGACGCGGTTATGTCTGGGTTTACTAACTCAGGGGCAACGAAAGGGAGGGACAGGCATAGGGGAGGGATGCATCGACCCCCAATCGCCCACTGATCGCCGATAGGGGTCTGATGGCCCCAACCCACCCAGGAAGGTGCGGATCCACTATCGGGGGCCTATCGCCGATCAATGGGCGATGTATCGCCGATTCCAGGTCGGTGCATCCCCCCCTGTGCCAGGCCCCCCCCCCGCCTCTCGTTGCCCCCCACTTAGCGCCCCGCTTGCAGGGGCCTGGCCTTCAGCTTCTGCCCGCCCGCGCCGCTGCAGGCCCTCGAGAGCCCGGTGGCCCGCGCCGCCTTCGAGGCCCGCTTCGTGGCCGCGGCGCAGCGCTTCGCCTCGCTCGCGCCCGCGACCTTCTCCCTTGTGCGCCTGGAGGCGGGGCTCCTCGCCCTCTCCTCCTCCTCCCTCCCTCCTCCCTTCTCCGCCTCCTCCTCCTCCTCCTCCTCCCTCCCTCCTCCTCTCTCTCCTCCCCCCTCCTTTCTCTCCCTCACCTCCCTCTCCTCCCTCCCTCTCCTCCCTTCCTCCTCCTCTCTCCTCCTCCCTCCTCCTCCTCCTCCTTCTCCTCCTCCTCCTCTCTCCTCCTCCCTCCTCCTCCTCCTCCTCCTCCTCCTCCTCCTCCTCCTCCTCCTCCTCCTCCTCTTCCTCCTCCTCCTCCTCCTCTCCTCCTCCTCCTCCTCCTCCCTCTCCACCCTCCCTCTCCTCCTCCCTCCTTCTCTCTCCTCCTCCCTCTCATCCCCCCTCTCCTCTCTCGTGTCCTCGGAGTAGGAGAAGGTACCCATATCTCTACTCTTCGCCCGTTATCCCTTTTTCGGGCCTCCTGGGATGCTCTCGTTGCCACCGCCAGATTTGCTTCGAAATCCGTGTCAGAGCGCACCCCAGGAGAGGTCTGGGGAGTAGCGGTTTCTGTACCTTTTGCTTCCCCAGAGGCAGGGCTCTTTTCGATGCCTCCGGCTCGATTCCTAGACGCCCTCGCGTCATGAAAAAAGTAACGACGGGAGGTTTTCTTCGCCCTTTGCGGCCTCTGGGTGCCCTTGCCAGGCCTTGGGACCGTCTAAAATCAACTCAGGATGAAAAACCGGTCCTGGGGAATGGGTCGCAACCTTTGGGGTCGACGTTATAAAAAATCGTGACGTCGGGGATCTGGGTTCGATTCAATTTCGAGCGATTCCGATTCCGATTCGATTCGGCTTCGGGTTCAGATTTGAGCCTCTGGTTTCTCTCAGCGGAGGCCTTATTGGCCTGACGGTCTCCGCCGATTCGACTTTTCCCGACTTGGCTTCCGAGTTTCGCCAGTACGATTCATGTCGATCGCCGATCCGACTTGTCGATTCGTTTCTGGGCTCTCCTGCGTCATCGAGAATAAAAGAGCCTCGAACCCTAACATCACAGTGAAGACGTGGCCTCACTCAGGTCCACATCTTTGCATGAGGGATCTAAGTTCAGGGCGGCTTGGTTTGATGCATCCTCAGAGAAGGCCCTCTGTCCCCAATGAATTTGGCCCTTCTAAGTTGGATTCCCTCCTCCTCCTCCTCCTCCTCCTCATCCTCCTCCTCCTGCTACTCCATCTCCTCCTCCTCCTCCTCCTGCTCCTCCATCTGCTCCTCCTCCTCCGCCTCCTCCTCCTCCTCCTCCTCCTCCTCCTCCTCCTCCTCCCAAAGGGTCACTAAAACCACTGCGGAGGCCACGTTGCAGCCGAACGCCTCCGAGGCGCTCCTGGCGACGCAGGCCGAGGAGGTCGCCGAGGGCGGAGGGCGCTCGGTTGTCGCGGAGCTGGTCCTGCTCTTAGTGGGCCCTGGAAACGACAGGGCAGTTGTTTTACCGGCTTCGTTTTGCCGGTTTACTTGCCGGTTCCGACGCCGTTTTTTAACAGTTCCGTCACCGTGTCTTTGCATGTTCTGGCTCTGGTTCCAATCCTGGAGCCGTCTTTTTGCAGTTTCTGGTCGCGTTTTTCGCCGTTTCCATGTTCAAGACATTCTCTCTGAAACAGTAAGATACCGGCCCTGCCGTTTCTGGGGCCCACCGAGGTCTTGCTGGCCTCGCTGGTCGTCGTCCTGGTCGCCGTGTCCGTGGTCGCGCTGAACTTGTGCGTCAGGCGTGGCCGGAAGGTGCAGGACGGTCCGGGGCGGGGGCTGCCCTGAGACCCTGGCGTCTCAATTCTTTCGAGCCGGGCGTTTTCGCCGTTATTCGGGCCCCCCGGGCCCCCACGGATCGATCCGGCTCGAAAGATGGCGCAGAAAAATGGGTCTAGGCCTCTGGGCGTGTTTTTCATGGCGCTGCATCTCTGTTCGCTGCGTCGGCTCTCAGGGTCGTGCAGGAGCCGCTTTCCCAGAACTCCGGGCGGTGGACGCGTACACGTAAGCTCTGGCCTCGCGAGGACGACCCTGCAGAGCTGCCCCTCGATGGCTACGAGGGCATCGAGCCCCTGGCGGCCCTGGAGGGCGGATCGGGCGTCGCGCTGACGTTGAGGGACGCTGGCTCGGGCGAGCTCGTGCTGGCCCAGGCAGGCGAGGTGGCCGCTCCTGGCGAAGGTCCGCGGGCGACTCCCGTGCACCGTGCCGCGTTGGCGTCTCCGGCGGCGTCGTCGGCTCTCGGCCCAGCAGCGGTACCGTGCATGATTTTGGCGTCGGAGCCGGCCAGGGGGTCCGAGGTGGCCCACGCTGGCTCTGGCGAGCAGGAGGGAGGGGCGAGGTTCGAGGTTTTGGCGTCCGAGTTTTTTTTTGTTCGGTCTCCAGGAGCCCGTTTCGGGCCCCCGGACCATTCAACATGGATCTGAACCCCCCGAGGGGTCCGGGGACCGATTTTCTTTGCCGATCTTCTTGGCGAATGTGCCCTGTTTCCTTGTTCTTGGCCGACTCTCTCGGGGCCCAGCCAGTTCAGATCCAGGGCCGCCCCCCAGAGTTACTCGGCCCAGAGCCGATCTGCACCATCCACCGTGCCGCGCTGCAGCGGGACCCCGAGGGAGGCCACGCGTGGCACGGTGCACGGGGGTCGTCCTCTCGCAGGGGGCCCCGCCCAGGGCGAGCAGCTGGTGATGGCCAGGGTCGCCTACGACTTCTCCCCCCGCGACGTGGAGACGAGCAAGCTCTTCCGCAACGCCTGCCTGCAGGTGAGGGAGGGCGACGTCGTGGAGGTCGTCGCGGGCGGTGGCGGCTGGTTCTACGGCCGGGTGGTGGGGGGCGAGGATAGGGGAACAAAAAGTGACATAAACATAGAAATTCGGAGGTCCGCGCGGATTTCTCGGATCGGCGCGGGACCCCCCTCCCTGGCGCGCGGAGCGCGCCAGGGGCGGCGCTGGAGGCGCCGCCGGGGGGCCCCAGCGCCGATCCGAGAAATCCGCGCGGACCTCCGAATTTTTATGAGCCCGTTTCTTTCTTGCTTGGGGCATGATGGGCGTCATGGCCCCCGGCCCCCCCCCTCCCCCTATGACGTGACGCTCGCCCCTCCAGTGCGCTCCCCCCTCCAGTGCGCTCCATAATGGTTATGTCACTTTTTGGTTCTCCTTCGGAGGAGCCGCAGCGCAGCGGCTTCTTCCCGGAGAGCTACTGCTCGTGGATCAGCGCCGTGGCCGCCGGCGGCCAGCAGGTCCCCAGCCCGGAGCGGCACCTGCTCGTGTCGGTCACGCACCGCTTCGCGCCGGAGGAGGCCCAGGATGGGGACAACACACAGACACCATGAGTCGTCGACCCCTAGGAACATACAGGCTTCGGAACAAATTAGCGAGCATGTATGCCACATTCATCTGTCAACGCCTCCCCCTCCCCCCAATGTTCAAAGTTGGCGGTGGGTCTGATGAGATGCACTTCGACCGCAGTCTCCACCGCGCGTGCCAACATTGAGTTCGGGGGGGAGGGGGAGTGTTCAGTAATTGTTTCCCTCTACCGTATGGGAACATATCTGGGGAATCCTGGGATCTGTGTTTATTTGTTTGTGTGTGTCCCTGGGCCCCTTTCGAGGTGAAGGAGCGGTCGACCTTCCGCGACGAGGACTGCCTGGCCGTCGCCGAGGGGGAGGTCGTGGAGGTGCTGGCCGGTGGCGCAGGTCTCCAGCTGCGGAGCCTTAATAATTGCCCCTGCGGGTGCAGTCGATGCTGGGGTATCGGACACCCCCGCTGAGGCTCGCTCGGCTGCAGTCAAGCAGTGGCGAGGCCTCCTGGCTGGCCTATAGGCCCCCAGCAAAGAATGTTCTAAGAACATTTCGCGGTCAGAACGATTTTTTTTAGAGCATTTCTGGCTGAGGCTGTCTTGTTTTAACTCGTCGGTTTTATGCTCTAAGAACATTGTTCCTGCTCTTAGAACCTTTTTGGGTTCTAAGAGGATGTCGTGGTAGGCCTATAGGACTGCTGGGACGGTCGGTCCCTGCTCAATGCAGGGACTCTTCGACTTCCGAGCCCCAGCCCGCGTGGCAGAAATCTGAACATCTGACCTGCAGGCCCTTGGCACCCTCGCGCAGAGGCAGGATAGTCACGACCTTCGGCCGCGTGCGGCCTTCGGGGGCGCCCTGCCGCGCCCCAGGACCGCCAACACACAAGCAGTCGGGAGGGGAAGCCCGTCCCCACGGGGTGCGGGGCGCAGCCCTCCTGGGAGCCACGTAGTGAAAACAGCTCGACTTCGGATGCCCGGGAGGGATAGGGCCTGGGATGGGACGCTGCGAAGCATAGCCAACGTCCGGAGCCCTAGACCCAATCTTTCTGCCGCATTTTCCCAGCCAGATCGAGCTCTGTGATGGTCTCGGGGCCCCCAGTTCGACGAAAATCGCAACGCCGGGAACCCAGGGGGTCGGACCTTGATATAGTTTTTTGTTGCTTGACAATCGTCTAGGCCTCCTGGATGGGGTCGGAGTAGATGGGGTCGGAGGATCGCGCCGTATCGCCGATGCATCGGCGATGCGGCTCGATGCGGGGCCCGTGGTTCCCCACGCCGACGTCGCCGATGCATCGCCGATACATCGGCGATGCATTGGCGATGCGGCGCAATCGTCCGACCCCATCAACTCGGACCCCGTCTAGGAGGCCTCTAAATCGAACAAACAGACCCACACACACAATCCGAGACCCCAGAGGTCCCGACCGCTTCCCCGGGGGTAGTTGTTCGCCCCGGATCTGTCTTCCATGGCCCCCGAGGCCCGAGATTGGCCCCCGAGGGCCGACATCAAAGGAAACGCGCTCGGATCGAAGGTGTCAGATTGTCGGAGGTCAGTGTGTGCCTCGGAGGGGTACGGTAGGTTCGCGTCGTGTCGACCAGCGGCGACCCCCGCCCGCGGCGTTTAACGTTGAACGCCGGCGGCGACCCAGAATCGGTCGACGTTGAACGATTGGACGTTGCGGGAACGGCCGATCGTTCAAGGTTGAACGATCCAGCGCGGTGTCAGGAACCAACGCCAGGGTCGACACGGCACGAACCTGCAGTAGTAGAGTTTCCACGCAGTCGCCCGGCAGGGTGGCTGTTCGGCCGCGTGGCTGGCCAGCCCGAGCGCGTCGGCTACGTCCCGGAGGACCGCACCGTGTGGCTCGGCCGCCCGGCCGAGGACGGCGAGGCCGCCGAGCCCACCGCCGCGGAGGCCACCGCCGCCGAGGCCACCGCCGCTGAGGCCGCCGCCGCCGCCGACGGGGCCGCGCTGCACAGCACCGGCTTCTTCGCGCAGGTCAGGGCCCAGTCTCGACGAGACGTAAGAGTGACCTTTCGCCGGAGTGACCTCTGGTGCGGGCCCAACGGGGCCCCCCGATCGCTGATCTCGAGGCGGCAGTGGCGTCGCGCGCGCTTGTGTTTGGCCGCCTCGCGGCCCGAGAAGCCGCGCACCAAAGGTCACTCTTACCCAGGGTCACTCTTGCGTGTAGCCGACAGTCCCAAACACGCGAGCGTTTCCAATCCCCTGGCAATGCTGGGCGTGCCCGGGGGGGAGGGGGGAGGTCGGACGGGGCTAAGGCGAGGAGAAAGGCATTCCAGAGCGTTCCAGCCGCGGCGCCCGAGACATCCTCCAGATCCGCCAGATCCGCCAGATCTCAGAGATTCTCGATTCATCCTCACCCGATGTTGCCCTCGTCCTGGCTTCGTCTCAGGAAGGGGCCCAGTCACGTCGCGATGCGCGCCGGTACCGCCTGGGAGCGCGTGCAGTAGTGGTTGATTTTCCCAGACGGCGCCTGCGCGGAGCGTGACGTCACCATGGTGCGGGGGGCGCGAGGGGCGGAGGGACGGGGCCCGCCACGGGCATGATCGCGAAGAGGAAGCAGAACTAGCTCCAGGGTGCATGTCTAGACATCCGGCACAGATACACACACGCACGCGCAGACACACACGCACAAGCACACGCACGCGCACACGCACGCACACAGACACACAGACACACAGACACACGGACACCCACACACAGACACACAGACACGCAGACAGACAGACAGACACACACACAGACACACATACACACAGACACACAGACACAGACACACAGGCACACAGACACACACACACACCCACACACACACGCACGCACGCACGCACGAACACGCATTCACACACAGACACACACAGACACACAGACATACAGGCACACACAGACACATACAGACATACAGACACACACACAGACACACACACAGACAAACAAACACACAGACACACAGACACACAGGCACACCGACACACAGACACACAGACACATAGTCACACAGACAGACAGACAGACAGACAGACAGACACACACGCACGCACGCACGCACGCACGCACGCACGCACGCGCGCACGCGCACGCGCACGCGCACGCGCACGCGCACGCGCACGCGCACACGCGCACGCACACGCACACGCACACGCGCACGCACACGCACACGCACGCACGCGCACACGCACACGCACACGCACACGCACACGCGCACGCACACGCACACGCACACGCACACGCACACGCACACGCACACGCACACGCACACGCACACGCACACGCACGCACGCACACGCACACGCACGCGCGCACGCGCACACTCGCACACGCGCACACGCGCACACGCGCACACACGCACACGCGAACACGCGCACACACGCACACACGCACACGCGCACACGCGCACATACGCACACACGCACACACGCACACACGCACACACGCACACACGCACACACGCACACACGCACACACGCGCACACGCGCAAACGCACACACGCACACACATGCGCACGCACGCGCACACACATGCGTACGCACGTGCACAGGCGCAGGCGCACGCACAAGCACACACGCACACACGCACACCCGCACACACGCACACACGCACACCGCATGCACGCACACACGCACCCATGCACACACGCACGCACGCGCACACGCGCACACACGCACACACGCACGCACGGACACACGCACGCGCACACGCGCGCACACGCGCGCAAGAACACACGCACACACGCGCACACGCGCATACGCGCACACGCGCACACGCGCACGCGCGCACACCTGCGCACGCGAGCACGCGCACACTCGCACACGCGCGCACGCACACACACGCGCACGCGCGCGCACGCGCGCACACGCGCACGCGCGCACACGCGCACACGCGCACATGCGCACACACGATCTCGCGCACACGCGCACATGCGCACACGCGAACTCGCGCACACGCGCACATGCTCGCACGTGCACACCGCACACGCGCACACGCGCACACGCGCACACGCGCACACGCGCCCACGCGCCCACGCGCTTACGCGCGCACGCGCACACACGCACACGCGCACACGCGCACACCAGCACACGCGCCCACCACACACGCGCACACGCACACACGCGCACATGCGCACATGCGCACACGAGAGCACGCGCACAAGCGCACACGCCCACACGAACACACGCAATCGCACGCATACGCGCACACACGCCCACACGCACACGCACACAAATACGCGCGCACACGCGCACGCACACACGCACACACGCACACACGCAGGCACGCGCACACGCACACACGCACACACGCACACACGCACACACGCACGCACGCACGCACGCACGCACGCACACACGCATACACGCACACACGCACTCACGCACGCACACACACACACACGCACACACGCACACACGCACACACACGCACACCCACACACGCACACCCGCACACACGCACACAAGCACACACGCACACACGCACGCACGCGCACACGCGCAAACGCGCACACGCGCACACGCGCGCACGCGCGCATGCGCACACGCGCACATGCACACGCGTACACGCGCACACGCGCACACGCGCACACGCGCCCACGCGCACACGCGCACACGCGCGCACGCGAACACGCGCACACGCGCGCGCACGCGCGCACGCGCGCACGCCCGCACGCGCGCATGCAGGCACGCACGCACGCACGCACGCATACGCGCACACACGCACGCGATCACATGCACGCACGCACACGCACACACGCACACACTTACACACGCACACACGCAACACACAACACACAATACAACACACACACACACACGCTCACGCTCACGCAATGACGCAAGCACGCAATCAAGCAATCACGCAATCACGCAACCACGCAATCACGCAATCACGCACGCACGCGCGCACGTACGCACGCACGCACACACGCACACACGCACGCACGCACGCACGCACACATTCACGCACGAAACACACACGCGTACACGCGCACACGCGCACACGCGCACACGCACACACGCACACACGCACACACGCACACAAGCACACACGCACACACGCACACACGCAGACATGCGCACACGCGCACGCAGACGCACACGCACATACACACATACGCACGGACGCCCTCCAATGATTTGTTCCTGGGCCTCAGGGGAGGATGACGATGTATAAATCACCTCTTCGAGCCAGCGACTTTACACTCCGCCGCCCTCCCTGAAGATGCATGCATAGTTCGTCGGAGGGTGTCTGTGTATGTAGTTGCGTGGCGTATAGACATGTTCGCGTCGTGACCAGAATCAAGAGAGGAGGTGTTTTGCCGTTTTTGGTCTCGGGGGCTTTTGCGGGGCCCCCGGGACAGTCAGGAAACGATTCGGGACGAACCGCTGATCCGTGGCAATGCATCGAGACCCCAGGGGTCCACGTTGTGACACAATCCTGCCCTGGCTGCACAGCACCAGCTTCTTCGCGCAGGTCAAAGTCCACGATGCCGACCCGATTGTCGGAGGAGGAAAAAGTACCGACACCGCTGCCGTTGCCTCGTTCTCGCCTTTTTGGGCCTCCTGGGAGCACCTCGTCGCCGCGGCCCGATTCGCTTCGAAGTCCTGGTCGGAACGCAACACGGGGGAGGTCCAGGGAGTAGCGGTCTCGGTACCTTCGGGCTTCATCCGATTCGATATCGGTTGCGGCCGGCTCTACCTGTTTCGATCTCGGTGTTCCAGCGGTCCGATGCGGCCCCATGCCTGCATGGCTCCGTCATGCATCCTGTCGCGGCCCGATCCGATTTGATTTCGGGGTCTGACGCGTATATTTCGATTTCATCCTGACGTTGTCGATGCTGACTGGTCCCGCAGGTGCGCACCGCCTTCTCCCCAGGGACGCCAGGCGACTCCGTGGAGGAGTCGGGGATGAAAGCGTGGCATAAACAGTTTTTCAGAGATCCGCGCGGACCTCAGAAGTTTTATGTAGCACCCCACAGTTGCATATAAGAGTGAGGGGGCGGGCGCGGGGTGGGTCGCGGGTGGGTCGCGGGTGGGTCGCAGGGGTGGGTCGTGGGTGGGTCGCGGGTGTGTTGCGGGTAAGTCGCGGTGTGGGTCCCTGGTGGGTTGCGGGTGGGTCGCGGGCGGGTTGCAGGCGGGTCGCGGGCGGGTCGCGGGGTGGGTCGCGGGTGGGTCGCGGGCGAGTCGCGGGGTGGGTCGCGGGTGGGTCGCGGGGTGGGTCGCGGTTGGGTCGCGGTTGGGTCGCGGGCTCGGCGACAACAACAAATTATCCCAGTGCGACCCTACCTAGGTGTTGGAGCATTCAGGAAAACAACATCTACATCTACACCGACAGCTACATTTACATCTACACCTGCATCTACATCTACATCAACATCAACAGCGAGACCCACATCTACATCTATATCTACACCTACATCTACACCTACATCTACATCTACATCTACACCTACATCCACATCTACACCTACACCTACATCTACATCTACATCTACACTTTCGCATTGGTGTTGCTTGTGCTTTGCATTGCCTTTGCTTTTGTTATTGCCTTTGCTTTTGCCTTACTATGCGATGATAGACTGTGCTATGCTGTGCTGTGCAGCGCTATGCTATGCCATGCTATGCTATGCTATGCTATGCTATGATATGCTATACGGTGCTATGTTATGCTATTCTGCGCTGTGCTATGCTAAGCAATGTTATACTGTGTGATACTATAATATGCTGCGCTATGCCACGCTATGCAATGCTATGCTATGCTGAGCTATGCTATGCTAGGATTTGCTATGCTATCCTATGCTTGGCTATGCTACGCTATGCTATGCTATACTGTGCTAATGCTGCGCTGCGCTGCGCTATGCTGCGCTAGGTTAAGCCAAGCTAAGGTAAGCTAAGCTAAGCTAAGCGAAGCTAAGCTAAGCTAAGCTAGGCTCAGCTCAGCTCAGCCAAGCTAAGCTAAGCCAAGCTAAGCTAAGCTAAGCTAAGGTGAGATAAGCTAAGCTAAGCTAGGCTAAACTAGGCTAGGCTAAGATAAACCTCAGCTAAGATGAAGCAACGCTAGGCTAAGATGAAATTTGCTAAGCTAAGATAAGATGAGCAACGCTAAGCTAAGGGAACGTCACTGGGGGAACCGCGGGGCGGATCCTGGGGGAACCGCCCGGGGCGGGGAGCACTGCCCGGCCCTTTAAGCATACAGGGTAAGAACCCTTCTATGCAGAGCCTAGGTAGGGAATAACAAGCAACAAACAAAAACACAAGACGATGACAACGACGACAACAACAGCAATAACGACAACGCCAACGACAACGATAACTACAACAAAAGCAACGACAGCGCCAACACCAACAATAACAACAACACCAACACCAACATCACCAACACCAGCAACACAAACAACACTACCAGAAGCAGCAGCAACAACAACGACAGCACCAACAACAGCATTAACACCAAACACCGCAACAGCAACAACACCACCACCAAGAGCAGCAACATTCATTTTAAGACGGATCGTTCCTATCTGCTCGCGTGGAGCCCAGCACGTCTATCCCAAACCCTCGATACCCGCCCTCTTCGTCTTCGATCGTACCTTTTAGGGGTATATCTGTCTCACCTGCAACGTGTATTTCGTACAGCCCCCGAGGCAGGGGAAGAGAGGACGGATGGAACGAAGGGGCAATGGGGTGGGAGGAAGATGGAGCACGAGAGAGAGGGAGAGAGAGAGAGAGAGAGTAGCAGGAGGGGGGCTGGGAGTTGAAAACTATGGGCAGATCGGGCGAGTTGGCTCTGACGGGCGGGTTGGTAAGTTGGACCCAGGCGGGCGTGCGAGGAAGTCTCAAGCGATAGATCGATTCCCAAGTAAATTGTGAGGAAATCCACAACGAGAGCGTGATTCCTGAGTGTCGAGGACGCGGCGTCTGAGTACATTGCAAGGAGTATCAACGGGAGAGTGCGATTCCCGTAGAAGTTGTGAGAAAGTCCCGCGCGAGAGCGCGATTTGGGAATTCCTTGTGGGGAAGTATCCGCCGGGAGCAGTTGAATTCTCATGTCTGAAGAATAATTATTGTTGATCCCCCCACTGGTGCATACTGTTTTTTTCTCAATCAAAGTGTGCCCCTCGACGCTCGCTGCTTGTTTTTTTGACAGGGAAAGTATTCCTGCTCAAACTGGCCCCCTGGCCCCCGGGTTACAACAACAACGGCTCCCACCTGAGACTTCCTCACCATTTAGCCAGGACCCCCGCTCCCGCCCGAGACATTCTCGCATTTTATTCAGGAATCGCGCTCTCGCTTGGGACTTCCTTGCAATTCATTCAGGAATCGCTCTCCCAGCGCTCTGGAGTCGCGCTCTCGCTGGAGACTTGCTTGCAACTTACTGAAGACTGGCCTTGCGTTGGGATTTCCTGCAATTTGCCCAAGCGCCGCGCTCCCGACACCCAGGCACCCAGGAGTCGCGCCCGTCGTGGCCCCATGTGCATGCCCTTCGTGGCCCCGCTGGCCCGTCGTGGCCCCATTTGCATGCCCTTCGTGGCCCCGCTGTCGCCATTTGTGTCCCCCTCACTGTCCTACGTGGCCCAGTTGCTACCCTCAGTGGCCCCATAGTTGCCCTCTGTGGCCCCGCATTATCTGCACTTCGTGGCCCCCGCTCATTCGCGCTCTTCGTGGTCCAATACGCGTTCCCTTCGTGTCCCCGCTGTCGCCCTTCGTGGCCTACTTCGTGCCCTTCGTGGCCCTGCTGTCGTTCTCTCTCGCTCTCGCTTTCGCTCGTCGTCGCCGTCGTCGTCGTCGCCGTCGTCGTCGTCGTCGTCGCCGTCGTCTTCGACGTCGTCGTCGTCGTCGTCGTCGTCGTCGTCGTGGTCGGTCCCGTGTCCGTCCCTCTTGGGGTCGGGTCGACGGTCCGCGGCCGCCCCGCCGATCAGCGCTGCCACTGGCCAGGCCGACGGTCCGCGGCCGCCCCGCCGCTTGCCGGGGCCCGGCCTGCAGGGAAGAAAGGTATACCCCTAAAAGGGGTTCGATCGAAGACGAAGAGGGCGGGTATCGAGGGTTTGGGAAATACGCGTTATTTGACACTCGAGCATATAATGGCGAACAGTCTTAACATGATTGTTGTTGTTGTTGTTGTAATCCGGGGGCCAACAATACAATTCTGAGACCCAAGACTTTCTTCAAAAAAGAATAGTGTGTGAGCCCCAGGAGAAGCACTTGAATCGAAACATACCATGTGTCCCAGAGGGGAATATTCACAATCTTTATATTTCAGTAAGGAGAGTTCAACTAGCAACAACCACACAACAACAGTAACACCAACAACAACAACAGCAACAACAGCAGCACCAACATCAATCCGCATCGCAGAAGTCCACTTCAGCCACGCACCCAGGGATAGTGAATGACCGTTCGGCCCTTTTCACTCCGATGTTTATGCAGCGAACAAGTCCTGACGCAGAGACGGAGGCACCAACGGTCCTATGCCAACGTGCCGATGAGTTAATCATTGGCGAGGCGACCTCGAACGGTTTGAAGAACGACCGCCCTGCGGACCTACGGCAGCTCGTGTCCACGCTGCGTCCCTCCTGTCCCTTTCCGTCTGCCCCCTCTCCCTCGGACCCTGCCGGCTGTCTCCCTTCTGTCTCTTCACCTCCCCGCCCGCCCGCCTGCTTCCTCCCGCCGGCCCTGGCCTCCCGCCTGCGCGCTCGCCGCCGCTTGCCTGCTTCTCGCTCCCCTCCTCCCCCGTTCTTCGCCGCCGCGCGGCGCGTACTGCCGGGAGTCGACGGCGCCGGCGCGAGGGAGCCCCTCTGAGATCCCGGAGCCCTGAAATCCGGCGCGCGGTGCAAAGCTGCGACGCCGCGCCAAAAAATCGCGGCCAGAGCCCTATATAGACTCCCTTTGTCGAGCTGCATCGATCTGTGAGGGCCCCATAGGGGCCCGAAACGCGGCGCCAAAGCGCCCGTTGCTGCAACGTTGCCACCTCCCCATCTGCGGGGACCTGCGCTGCTGCTGCTCTTCCTCCGGAGGAGGCCGTGGACCCCTTCACCGACAGCTGCATCGCCATCGCGGAGGGCGACGTGGTGGAGGTGCTGGCCGCTGGGGGCGGCTGGCTCTACGGCCGCCTGGTGGGCAACCCGGCCCACGCGGGCTACTTCCCGGAGGCGCGCGTCGCCTGGATGGGCAAGCCCGGGCAGGAGCAGGCCGGCGACCACCGAGGGGTGTTTGGTCACGCCAGGGTGTGACCTGCGAGCTGCGCCGTTGGGACTTCGCGAGGCCACCACGTGGCACCGAGGGTCCGAGGAGCCCTCGTCCCAGAGCTCCTCCCCGACGTCATGGTCTGTTCATGACGTCGACCCCCAGAGGTGTCGACCCCTTCCCCGGGGACCAGATTGTCCTCCTGAGTCGTATTTTGACGGCCCCGAGGGCCAGCCAGAGCCCCCGGAGGCCGAGCATGGCGGAAAGCCTCCCGGCGTGATGTTTTCATAGGCTCGATGGGGGTCTGGGGTCGGGGCGCGGCAGAGATCTCCGTCGAGGTCCTCGCCCGCCCCCCCCCCCCCGCAAAGGCGCGGGCGGCAAGCCACCCCCGCTGCAGAAGCCACGCTCATCGGGGGGTCGCCGAGCAGGGCCAGGACGCCGCCCAGGACTCGACGGCACGTAAATCAGTGTCGTGTAACCGATCCCCACCCCCATCCCATCCCCATCCCGAGTCCCACCATCTCGCCACCCCTTTTGGGGATATGCCCCTGGAAACCCGAAGGGAACAGCCTATATCCCCATCTAGGGGTGCAAATCGGCCAGTGGGGCCCAGGCCACGAGCGGTTAACCGATGCTCATAAACGGATCGGGATCTGCTGAACGATGCTCAGTAACAGAAAGAAAGGGCGACCCTTCGCCGGACGCTCGCGTTGGCTCTCGGCGGCTCTCCAGCCTCGGCGCAGGGTACCCCGACCCCCTGGAGGTCGCAAAAGGGTGTGGTAGAAAGGAGTGCGGTGCCCGTGCTGGAAATGGCGATGCTATCTACGATGATTAGCCGCAAGTGCGTTTTCCCTTGTCAGCAACATTGGCTTTGCGCGGACCGCATCAAACAACGTCAGAGCTTTTGATTCCAGATTTCCCAAACGACCGCAAGCTTATGTGAACGGCAACACTACACCTGTTCCCGGACGCCCGATCACCAAATTTCGAAAATTCCGAATTGTGAAAGGCGTAATTTCCGTATCGCCCAACACGTAGTTCCGGAAATTCCAGAGTTTAGGAATGGTATTGATAAACCATACTTGCGGAAATTCCGAAACGACGCTCCGGAAATTCTTGAATCACAAACATGAATTCGGGAAATTACGGAATCTCTGGAATCGCGTGCCTGGCGATACGGCGTCATGGATTGGGCTTTTGTGTCGCCGTTCAGATTGGACGGCGGTCGCTTGGGGAGTTGGAATTGCTCTACCGGCTTTGTTTGAAGCGGTCGATGCTGAGTCGGCATTGTTGAAATCGGGGTGCATCGCATTTGCGGCTATTGTATATAACATCGCTATTTACAGCATTGGCACCGCCCCTCTTGATACCTCACCACTTTGCAGCCTCCAACCTTGGGCAATGAACAAATCATGATGGGAGTTGTTTCGCAATTTTCGGCCTCTGGGGGCCCTTACCGGGCCTCGGGACCGTCAAATAACGATTCAGGATGGACAACCAGTCCCGGGGAAGGGGTCGAGACCTTTGGGGTTCGACGTTTTGAACAGAAGATGACGTCGGGGGTCTGGGTATGCGCTCCTCGAAGAAGAAACAACGGCATGAACATACACTTTTGGCGCTCCGCGCGGAATTCTTGGATCTGCGCTGGGGCCCCCTGGCGGCGCCTCCGGCGCCGCCCCAGGCGCGCTCCGCGCGCCAGAGAGGGCGGTCCAGCGCAGATCCAAGATATGCGCGGGGAGCGCCAAACGTTTATTGACCAGTTTGAAACATATCCCTATCCCTAAGTTTGGCATCTCCTCACCTCGATGCCGATCTCAAGGATTCCCTCCGTCTCCGAGGGCACATCACTAACCCGGTTAATTTACCCGGAGCCCCTAAATTGGCCAGGACCACTGAACCAGGTCAGCGGTAGCTGGAGCTGTTTCGGGCGACGGCAGTTCCAGTTAGTGGAACGGGGCAGGGGGAGGCGTCCCACAGTACATATCACTAAACCAGGTCCCGCTAAACCCAGTTCTGCCTCCGCCCGACACTGTCCGGGAAACGTAAGGCTCAATTTCCCCAGAACCCAGGTTTGCCGATGCCTTCTGACGGGCCCGTCCTCGATTTTGGCGGTCCGGTTTTCGTGGGATGCTTGCACGCTCGCTCATGATTCAGGCCGCGGTTCAGTCACAATGTGTGCTTGCCTAGCGCAGGTTGGCTCGTGCGGTGTTCCTGGTTTGCCTGGCGTCCTTTTGACTCGCACAGCGGTCGAGGCTGGGTCGGATGAAACAACAAAGTTGTCGTGGGACGTTTGCAGCGAGTCCTCCAAGCCCGAGTCGGATTCAAGCATCGAGTTTTCGTGGGATGCCTGCAGCGAGTCCTCCAAGCCCGATTCTTACGTCCCCCCGACACTGGGGCTCCCCGACTGCTGTGTGTGACGCGCTTGCTGCGGCATGCGTGCCCTGGGCTGCCCTCCCGCCCCCTCCCCGCGGCCCCCCGCGGACCCCCTGAGGGCCGCGCAACATGAGGGCGCTCTTGGCCGGGGCCACTCCTTGCCGCCCTCATGCTCAGAGGAGGAAAATCTGCGGCGCACGAGGGGGGGAAGCGGCAAGGGGCCTTCTCAGAAGGCGGGGGGACTTCTCAGAAGCCCTCGCGCCTTCGGAGAGGTTTCTTTGCGTCTTCCGGGGAGGCTTAGATAACTTTTCAGAAGGCCAGGGGACTTCCGAGCCTTCTGAGAAGGCCTTTTCCTTCCCACTTCCCCCCCGGGCTCGCCGCCGAGAAAAGGTACCCATACTGCTATCCTTCTTCCGTTTTCCCCTTTCTGGGGCTTCCTGGGCGGCCCTCGTCGCCACCTCTGGAGTCGCCCCTAGAGCCTTGGTCAGAACGCCCCCTGGGAGAGGTCCAAGCAGCAGCGGTGTTGGTATCCTTTGCTCTCCCCACGTGCCGCCTTTCCCTGCTGGCCCCTCCCACCTTGCCTCCTCCTCCTCCTTCTCCTCCTCTTCCTCCTCCTCCTCCTCTTTCTCCTCCTCCTCCTGCCGTCCCCGTTGCCGTCGGTCGTCTCTTCACCGTGCTGCTGGGCTGCCCCTGGACATGCGAGGTCCTGCTCTGCTCGATGCGCGCCCCCCCGGAGGTGTCCCCAGGGCCAGTGCCTACCGTGGAGACCCATGCCAAGAAACCCAGGGTGCCCTGGGCTTCTTGGGTGTCGATGGTGCTGCGACGGAGAGCGCGACGTTCCCACAGCAGCAATCAGTGGGCGTCCTGGGGTCTCAGGGTTGGGTTTCTCGTGGGAGGCTTCCTGTGGACTGGCCTCCACTGTAACCCCGGGCACATGTTCGACGGCACCCTGGGGCCCGGTGCAGGCTCCCGGAGCGAGGCCGAAGTTTGCTCACGCAACCGGCGCGCCGTGGCGTTTTTTTTTCCAGGGCGCGAGCGTGTCTGGGCCCCTCGGCCCAGGGAAGCCACGAGCTCACCGAAGGCAGGCACCCACAGAAGGCACGCCTTTTCTGAATATAGGCAGCAGTTCCTGCCTCCGGTGAGCCTGCTTCACGACGACGACGACGGCGACGGCGACGGCGGCGACGACGACGGCGGCGACGACGGCGGGCGCTCCTGCGACGCCGCGGCGGCCCGCGCGGCGGCGGGGTCCTCGGGCGGCACGCTCGTCGTCGCCGGCGCCGCCGTCGTCGTCGTCGCCGCCGCCGTCGTCGTCGTCGTCGTCGTCGGCGTCGTCGTCGTCGGCGTCGTCGTCGTCGTCGCTGTCGTCGTCGGCGGCGTCGGCGTCGGCGTCGTCGTCGGCGTCGGCGTCGTCGGAGGAGGAGCGCCCGCGGGAGCTCTGGCACTGCCCCGCCTGCGACGAGCCCAACGGGGCGGCCCGCGCGGCCTGCAACAACTGCGGCCGGGGCCGGGCCCACGAGCCGCAGGACCTCGCGCGAGGAGGAGGAGGAGGAGGAGGAGGAGGAGGAAGAACAAGAAGAATAACAATAATACGAGTAATACGAAGAACAAGACTCATACTAATAAGAAGACTCATGTTAATAATAATATGTGTAACAAGAATAATAATAAGAAGAAGAATACGAATAATATTATTAATAAGAAATAATATTAATGCGAAGAAGATAATATGACGAATACTCAGAATAATAAGAGGAATAATAGTAACACGAAGACTAATAATAAGCATAATCATACGAATCAGAAGACTAATAATAATAAGAAGAATAGGCAGCAAACTAATAAACATAAGAGTAGTAACAAGAAGAAGACGAATACTAAGAATAATAAGACGAATACGACGCATAATAATAAGAAGAAGAAGAAGAGGAGGAGGAGGAGTCCAGGAGGAGGAGGAGAAGGAAGAGGAGGAGGAGAAGGAGAAGGAGGAGAAGGAGGAGGAGGAGGAGGAAGAAGAAAATTAATAATAATAATCATAATAATGATGATAATAATGATAATACTACTACTACTACTACTAATAATAATAAAAATAACAAAAATAATTATTATAATAATAATATTAATAATACTAATAATAATAATACTAATAAAAATAATAACAATAAAAAATAGTAGTAATAATAATAATAATAATAATAATGGTAATACTACTAATAAGAATATTAATAATAATAATAATAATAATACTGAGAGGAGGAGGAGGAGGAGGAGGAGGAGGAGGAGAGGAGGAGGAGAGGAGGAGGAGGAGGAGGAGGAGGCGGAGGAGAGAGAGAGGAGGAGAGGAGTAGAGAGGAGGAGGAGGAGGAGGAGGAGTGGAGAGGAGAGGAGAGGAGGAGGAGGAGGAGGAGGAGTCCAGGAGGAGGAGGAGGAGGAGGAGGAGGAAGGAGAGGAGGAGGGAGGAGGAGCGAGGAGGGAGGAGGAGGAGGAGGAGGAGGAGGAGGAGGAGGAGGGAGGAGGAGGGAGGAGGAGGAGGAGGAGGGAGGAGAGAGGAGGAGGAGGAGGAGGAGGGGAGAGGAGGAGGAGGAGGAGGAGGAGGAGGAGGAGGAGGAGGAGTCCAGGAGGAGGAGGAGAAGCAGGAGGAGGAGGAGGAGGAGGAGCAGCAGGAGGAGGAGGAGGAGGATGAGGAGGAGGGGAATGAGGAGGAGGACTCGCGCGCGGCGAGCTTACCTCGGCGGCACGTAGGAGTGACCCTTCGCAGGAGTGACCTGTGGTTCCAGACCCCCTCCTGTCAAACAAACACCACGGGAGGTTTTTCTAATTTGTGTTGCCTTTGGGGGCCCTCGCCGAGCCCTGAGACGGTCAAAACACAACTCAGGATAAAAAACTGGTCCTGGGGATTGGGTCGACGTTTTGAAAAAATCATGACGTCGGGGGTCTGGAGAGTGACCCTTCGCCAGAGTGACCTGTGGTGCGGGCTCACAGGGGTCCCCCAGTACTGGTCGGCACGCTTGGATTTGGTCCCCTTTGCGGCCCCCGAAAGCCGCGCACCAAAGGTCCCTCTTGCCCAGGGTCACTCTCACGTGTAGCCGAACTTCGCTGCCTAGGGTATGATTTTTTCAGCCCGGGCGAATTCATGTCCTCGATTTCGGCCTCGGGGGCCCGTTAGATCGGGCCCGCGGGGACCATCTAAAATGGACCTGGGAGGGAAAGCCACCCCTGGGGAAGGGGTCGGTGCGCCTGGGGCCGCGGGTCCTCGCGCGCCTCGATCTTCCCAGGCCCCCTCGCGTGGTGACAGAAATCACGACGGGAGGTTTTGCGTGGCGTTCGGCCTCTCGGGGCCCCCATGCCGGTCCCGGGGCATGGGTCGATGCCTCTGGGGGTCGACGTGCTGAAGACATCACGACGTCGGGGGTCCGGGGCCTTCGATGCCTCCGGCTCGGCTCGATCCGATCTCGGCGCGTATAGCCGAAGTCGCCGGTGCCGAGAAGCCGGAGCCGAGAAGCCGGGGCTGCCGGGGCCGAGGCCCGAGCGGAAGCAGAGCCGAGGCCGAGGCCGAGGCCGAAGGCCAGGATCGGAGCAGGAGCCGGGCTCGGGGCCAGGATAGCCCCCCAGCGCTCCGGGAGGTGCGCGCTCGGGCTTCTCTTCGGATTCGGATTCCGACCTGGCTCGGCCCCGGGGTTCCCATATCCAGGAGGGGAAAAAACATACACGCACAGAGACACAACTCGTCGCCGACTCCCCAGAAAGTAGGGGAAGATAGGAGAAGTGGGGGGGAAGACAGGAACCGCGGCACTACATGAGGATAGGGGGAATCTTTTCATTTGTGTGTATTTGTTCGTGTGTCCCAGGGCACCTTCAGATATGTGGGTTCTTATGTTTTTTCCGACCTGGTTCGGCCCTGGGTTCTGATATGTGGGTTCAGACGTTTTTTCCACGGGGGCCTCACCAGCCTGCCGATGTCCGCTGATTTTCAATCGGCCCTGTCCCTCTACAGGGGGAGTGTTCAAACATAGTCAAAAAATAGTCTGGGGACTATTCTTGGAGTATTTTTGGGCATCTTTCGATTTTTTTTTTTTTTTTTTTTTTTTTTTTTTTTTTTTTTTTTTTTTTTTTTTTTTTTTTTTTTTTTTTTTTTTTTTTTTTTTTTTTTTTTTTAATTTTCGTCCAAAATTCCCCTGTGGGGGGACAGGCCCGACATAACGCTGATTCGGCTTCGCCCGACTTGGGCTGCAGGTGTCCGCCGGTGCGATTCGTGTCGGTCGCCCGTCCGAGTCGTCGCTGGGATTCTGGGCTCTCCCGCCTCACGAGCGGCGCACGTGTATCCCGTAGTCCCAGACATGCTCGCGAGTTTTGGTGGCGGCTTGTTGCTTCCGGGGGCGCCCCCGCGTGGCCCCGGGGCCGTCAGAGAACGCCGCAGGTGAAGAACCGGCCCTCGGGACCCTGACCTTCCACGGTGCTAAACAGTAGCACTCCAGACCTACAGAGCTATCTGGGCTGCCTCAAACCTCGACGGGAATGAGGACGTCGACGTGCTGGTGCTATTTTTCAGCCCTCCTGGAAGGTCAGGGAGCCGGCCCTCAGGAGAGGGGCCCTCGCCCCGCGGGGCCTCACGACAGGCGAGCATCGAGTAGCAGGATCGGCGCCAGGGCCTGTCCCTCTACAGTAGGAATATTGAGAAATAGTCAAAAAATAATATGGGGACGAACGTTCGATGATTTAATTGCTATTTTCGAATACTGTTTAGCCATTTTTTATTGTTCGTCCGAAATCCGCGTGTAGGGGGACATGCCCGACCTGACGCCAGGCCCCTTTGGCGGCGCCTCCCGCGCCGCCCCTGGCGCGCGCCAGGGAGGCGGTTCCAGCGCCGATTCGAGAAGTCCGCGCGGACCTTCGAGAAAGCGATGTACCAGCGATGCAGCGCGATCCTCTAGCCCAATCTACTCCCACCCCATTGTGGAGGCCTCTATATCCAGACCCCCGACGTCATGATTTGTTCATAAAGTCGACCCCCAAAGGTTTCGACCCATTCCCCAGGACCAGTTTTTCATCCTGAGTCGTTTTTTGACGGTCCCGAGGCTCGGTAAGGGCCCCAGAGGCCGACGATGGCAAAAAACTTCCCGCCGAGATTCTTTCATGACGCGAGGGGGGTCTGGGTACGTACGTATCTATATCCACGCCCTCGTGGTCATGGACTCTGGGGCGCGATCCCGTGGTTGCGGCGGTCGCGTGCGTGCGCTCCGCGCGGGGCAGCCGGGGACAGAAACGCCCCGCACGCACGGGGTCACGGCCCAGGGGCCTTCGGCCCGCGAGGCCGTGGGTACGGATCTGCTGCCCCAGAGGTCCCCGAGGCATGCTTCGAAGCCAGACCCCCGCGGGCCATGAAATATTCACGACGGAAGGCTTTTCGCTGTTCTCGGCCGTCAACAACACAACCCAGGATGAAAAGCCGGTCTTCGGGACGGGGTCGAGACCGAGGTCGACGTCATGAAGAACTCGTGACGTCGGGGGCCTGGGATACGGGGTCCCCAGAAGTCCTTCCATCCCGAGGGTCGTTTTGGTGGACTGTCCAGGTGCCCGGCGAGGGCCTCTGGTGGTGAATACTACTCTCCCTCTTCCCCTGATTACGTCTTGGGAATTTTCGCCCCCCCCCCCCCCGCGCATTGTTTTTTTACACAGGTTTCCCCGGGGGTTTTCGCTTGCATTTGTTTCCAAAATGCTGCTCTCGCTGAGGCGCCGGCCTCATTTTCGGGCCCCGCTCGTTCCGAATCAGCGTTGGCATCATTTCCGCCGGCGCCCGGGCTGCACGCCCGAGCCGGCGCCCGGGCCGGCGCTCGGGCAGGGTCCGGAGCCGGTTCCGGCAGGCGCCGGAAAATCGAGTTCCGAGGCGGCGGTGAAAAAAGGCCATTCTAAAACACATTTTTCTTTTGAAAATGCAGAATTTCTGCTTCCGGCGCCCGGGAGGCCTCCCGGGCCGATTCCGACGCCCAGGCCGGCGCCCGAGCCGGCGCCCGGGCCGGACGCCCGAGCCGGCGCCCGTGCCGGCGCCCGGGCCGGGTCCGGAGCCGGTTCCGGCCGGCGCCGGAAAATCGAGTTCCGAGGCGGCGCCAAAAAAAGGCCATTCCAATATAATTGTTTCTTTTGAAAATGCTGAATTTCTGCTGCTGGCGCCCGGGAACCTTCCCCGGAGTTAGGTTTTCGCTGGCAATTTTTCCCAAAATGCTGCTCTCGCTAAGGCGCCGGCCTCTTTTTCGGGCCCCGCTCGTTCCGAATCGTGCTCTCGCTGCAGCGCTGGCCTCATTTCTGTGCTTCCGCTCGTTCCGAATCGTGCTCCCGCTGCAGCGCTGGCCTCATTTCCGCGCTTCCGCTCGTTTCGAGTCGTGCTCCCGCTGCAGTGCTGGCGTCATTTCCCGTGCCATGCCACGGCATGCAATGCAGTGCTAGGTTGATACTACGCTTCGCGGTGCTCTTCTACGGCAAGCCTAGCCGTGCTCTACCATGCATCGCGTACCTTTTCGGGATCATCGCCCTGCTTGACATCCGACTGTGCGAGTAGAGAGGGGATCAGCGCCATGGTGAGGGATGGGAGGGAGGGGTAGGATGTCAGAGATGACGCGAACGCACCTAGCTTGTCCTCCTCCCCTCCCCTCCTCGCCCCTCCTTCGTTTCGAAATTGCGTGGTGACTCACGGAGCCCAGTCGGGATACGTGCCGAACGAAGTGCTTTTATGCATTGCGCGTCGCGCCGTTATCGATCGTTGATCCCTCATTGCCGCCGTTCGTCATCCTCCGACATTTCGCGCCTGAGCTACCCGCGCGAGGTCGCGCGTGGGCGCCCTCGTTTCCAGCGTCCCGTGCCGCGCCAGCGGCCCGCGCAAGACGCCGCACAAGGCCGACACGCCCCCCCACGCGACTGCTTCGCGGCCCCGGGGGCCGTCGGCCCGCGAGGCCTGGGACACGGCTCTGCCTCGGGAGCGATTTAGTTTTCTCTCTCCCGGGCGATGGCGGGCGTTCACGGGGTGGGGAGCCCTGGCCTTCCAGGAGGGCGAAACAATAGTACCAGCACGTCGACGCCCTAATTCCCGTCGAGGTTTGAGGCAGTCCAGATAGATCTTCAGGAGGGAAGAACAACACACAGACAAAATTAATCGTCGATTCCCCAAACAATAGGGAAAATATGGGCAGTGGGGGGGGAAGACAGAAACCCAGAACATATGGCAAAATATGGGGAATCTTTTTTATTTGCGTGTATTTATTTGTGTGTGTCCCTGGGCCCCTTCAGATCTATAGGTCTGGAGTGCTATTTTTTAGCACTCTGGAAGGTCAGGGAGGGGGGGGGGGCGGCGCGGCGGCGCTGACGTCACGCTCTGCGAGGGCGCCGCTCTGGGGGAAGGCCCAGCAAGGACCAAGGGACAAGTCGGAGGCCAGCACGTCTCGTGACCTTGCCGGGGCCGGCAGCGGCCGTCGTGGCGAAGATTGTTCGGGAATAGCCACAACCCCATGGGTAAGGGGACCAGGTTAATTAGTGGTCGGGCCCGAGAGCCATTGAATTGACCAGAATCACTGAACCAGGTCTGCCGCGGCTGTTTTTTTTCGGGTGACGGCAGTTCGGGCTAGTGGAACGGGGCGAGGGGGCCGTCCCCCAGTACACATCACTAAACCAGGCTCCACTAAACCCCAATTCTGCCAACGCCCGAAGTGTGTGTGTGTGTGGGGGGGGAGCCAGTAACGGCTGTCATGGCGAGACATACCGAGACCCCCGACGTCATGTTTTTTTTTTTTTTTGTGTCCCCCCCCCCCCGGGTTTTCGTACAAATTATCCCAGTGCGACCCTACCTAGGAGTTGGAGCATCTAGGAAAGCAACATCTACATCTACACCGACAGCTACATTCACATCTTTTGCTTTGCCTTTCCTTTCCTTTGCTTTGCTTTTGCGTTTGCTTTGCTTTGCTTTGCGTTGTTTGTGCTTTGCTTTGCTGTCGCTGCTGTTGCTTTGCCTTTGCTTTGCTGCTGTGCTATGTTATGCTCTGCTGTGCTGCGCGGTGCTATGCAGTGCTGTGATGTGCTGCGCTATGCTATGCTATGCTATGCTATGCTATGCTATGCTATGCTATGCTGCGCTATGCTGTGCTATGCTGGGCTTTGCCATGATATGCTGTGCTGCGCTGTGCTGTGCTACGCTATGGTATGCTATGCTGTGCTATGCTATGCTAAAGCTCAGCGAAGCTAAGCTGAAGGTAAGCTAAGCTAAGATAAACCTGAGCTAAGATGAAGCTAAGCTAAGCTAAGATGAACTCCGCCGATCCGGCGTGTGAGTTTCTGAGAGCGTGGGCGTGAACTCGCTCAAGCCTCGCTCTGCGAGGGGGGGACCTCATTTCCGACCTAATTCCGACCTAATTCAGTGCTTCGCCCCCCCCGCCCCCTCCCAGAGCGGAACCCCCCATCCCCTGCAAAACGCCCCCTCCCCCTTCCTGCAGCCCAGCCCCCCCTCCCCCCTGCAGAGCGGACCCCGCCCCTGCAGCCCCCCCCGCCCCACTGCCGAGCGACCCCCCCCCTGCACCACCACCCCCCTGCAGAGCGGACCCCCCTCTCCTCCCCTGCTCCCCCCCCCTCTGCAGAGCAGACCCGCCCTCCTGCAGCCCCCCCTCCTCCCAGAGCGGACCCCCCCCCCCTCAGAGCGGACCGCCCCCCCCTCCCTGCAGCCCAGCCCCCCCCCCCCGTGCAGAGCGGACCCCGCCCCCGTGCAGCCCCCCCCCCCTGCAGAGCGGAACGCTCCCCCCTTCCCCTGCACCCCCCCCCCTGGCAAGAGCAGACTTCCCCCCCTGCAGCCCACCCCTCTTGAGCACCCCCCTCTCCCCTGCAGAGCCCCTCCCTCTGCCGAGCGGACCCCCCTCTCCCCTGCCCTCTCCCCTGCAGTCCCTCCCATTGCCGAGCGGACCCCTCTGCAGAGCAGACCCTCCCCCTGCAACCCAGCTCCCCCCCGTCGTCGTCGTCGTTGTCGTCGCGTCCGCGTCGTCGTCGTCGTCGTCGTCGGCGTCGTCGTCGTCGTCGTCGTCGTCGTCGTCGTTCGTCGTCGTCCCGTCGTCGTCGTCGTCGTCGTGCTATCGTCATCTGTCGTCCTCGTCGTCGTAGTGTCGCTCGCGTCCTCGGCAAAAAAAAAAAAAACCCCCTAGCAGTATCGGAACCCCTGCCCCTGCAAGCCCCCCCCCCACTTTCATATCGGCCCCCCCCCCCCCTGCACCCCACCCCCCTGCACCACTCCCCCCTGCAGAGCACCCCCCCCTCCACTGCAGAGCTGCAGCGTTCCCCTGCAGACCCCCTCCCAGCCCCCCCCTGAGCACCACCCTCTCCCCTGGAGTCCCCCTCCCATCCTCCCAGCCGAGCGGACCCCCCCTGCAGAGCAGACCCTCCCCCTGCAACCCAGCTCCCCCCTGCCGTCCCCCCCCGTCGTCGTCGTCGTCGTCGTCAGAGCAGACTTCCTCTCCTGCAGCCCCCCCCTCCTTCAGAGCGGACCACCCCTCTCCCCTGCAGTCCCTCCCTCTGCCGAGCGGACTCCCCCTGCAGAGCAGACCCCCTCCCCTGCCCTCTCCCCTGCAGTCCCTCCCATTGCCGAGCGGACCCCCCCTGCAGAGCAGACCCTCCCCCTGCAACCCAGCTCCCCCGTCTGCAACCCAGCTCCCCCCCCGTCGTCGTCGTCGTCGTCGTCGTCGTCGTCGTCGTCGTCGTCGTCGTCGTCGTCGTCGTCGTCGTCGTCGTCGTCGTCTCGCGTCATCGTCGTCCTCGTCGTCGTCGTCGTCGCTCGCGTCCCCTGCAGAGCGGACCCCGCCCCTGCAGTCCCCCTCCCCCACTGCAGAGCGGACCCCCCCCCTCCCCTGCACCACCCCCCCCTGCAGGGCAAACCCGCCCCCTGCAGAGCGGACCTCCCCCCTGCCCCCCCCCCCTGCAGAGCGGACCTCACCCTTGTCATAACCATCGTCGTCGTCATCGTCTTCGTCATCATCTTCATCATCATCCTGATCATCATCTTGCGGAGCGCCCCGGATCGGTGGCACTGGCCGGAGGCCACTACAATAAGCTAAGCTAAGATGAGATAAGCAACGCTAAGCTAAGGGAACGTCACTGGGGGAACCGCGGGGCGGATGCCAGGGGAACCGCCCGGGGCGAGGACCACTGCCCGGCCCTTTAAGCTTACCGAGTAAGAACCCTTCTAGGCAGAGCCTAGGTAGAGAAAAACGTCGACCCCCAGAGGTCTCGACCCCTTCCCCAGGACCCGTTTCTCCTCCTGAGATGATTTTTGACGCTCCCGAGGCCCCGTATGAGGGCCCCCAGAGGCCGAAGACGGCGAGAAAAACTTGAAACTTCCCGTCGTGATTCTTTACCACGCGATCATGTCCGGGTCGTTCTCTGACAGTCCCGGGGCCCGCGGAGGGCCCCGGGACGGTCAGGGGGCCCGCGGAGGGCCCGCGGAGGGCCCCGAGGCCCGGTGAGGGGAGGGCCTCGAGGCCCGGAGGGCGGCGGCCGGGGCCGGTAGCGGCCGGCATGGCGAAAAGTAAGGGCCAGCCCTGGGGAGCGCCGGGCTGATGGTGCTGATGATGATGAGGATGATGATGATGATGATGATGATGATGATGATGCTGGCGCTGATGCTGATGATGATAATGCTGATGATGATGCTGAGGATAATGATGCTGCTGATGATGCTGCTGCTGCTGATGATGATGATGATGATGATGACGATAATGCTGATAATGAAGCTGATGCTGATGCTGATGCTGATGATGATGATGATGCTGATGCTGATGCTGCTGCTGATGATGATGATACTGATAATGCTGATAATGAAGCTGAGGATAATGATTATTATGCTGCTGATGATGCTGCTGATGATGGTGATGCTGATGATGATGATGCTGATGATGATGATGATGATGATGATGATGATGATGATGATGGTGATGATGATGATGGTGATGATGATGATGATGAAGATGATGATGATGATGATGATGATGATGATGATGATGATGATGATGATGATGATGATGATGATGATGCTGAGTAAGGGCCGGCTCCAAGGACCGCTGGGCGTGCCCCGCGTGCGGGGAGCCGAACCGCGGGGACCGCCCGCTCTGCAACAACTGCAAGCGCCCGCGGCCGGGCACCGCGGCGGCTTGGGACGCGTAGGGGGCGCGTGGGGGCGGCGCGCCAGCGGCGGCTCCTGGGGCGCTTCTTCTTCTTCTTCTTCTTCTTATTCCTCTTCTTCATCTTCTTCTTCTTCTTCCTCCTCCTCCTCCTTTTTCTCCTCCTCCTCCCTTCCTCCTCCCCTTCCTCCTCCTCCTCCTCCCTCCTCCTCCTCCTCCTCCTCCTTCTCCTAGTCGTCCTCCTCCTCCTCCTGCTGCTCCTCCTCCTCCTCCTCCTCTCCTCCTCCTCCTCCTCCTCCCTTCCTTCTCCTCCTTCTCCCCCTCCCTTCCTCCTCCTCCCCTCCCTTCTCCTCCTTCTCCTCCTCCTCCTCCTGCTCCTCCTCCTCCTCCTCCTCCTCCTCCGGCCGCTGCGGCGAGAGGCCGAGGTCTTGCCAGGAGGGGAGACGGGTCTTGGCGGAAACGGGTCCTGAGGTTAATTCGGGCATTCCCTTCTACAGGAGGAACATCCAGAAATAATCAAAAAGAGTCAGGCGACGATGTTTGACAACTTTTGTTTGAGGTACGAAATCGTTGCCACTTTCGAGGTAAGCTGGGGGGGTCCAGCGGAATGACGATTTAGTTCTCCAGATTCAGATGAGACCTCGCCACTTTTGAGCGTTGCAGTCTGCGAATCTGTTGCCACTTTTCAGCGCTGTTCGGGGGTCCAGCGGAGTGACGTCTTTCCCAGATTCAGATGAGATCTGGCCATCCCTCCTGGGGGCTGCGATCTGCGAAATTGTCGCCACTTTCGAGCGCTGCTTTGGGGTCCAGCGGGGTGACGTCTTTCCCAGATTTAGATGGGACCTCGCCATCCCTCGGGGAGCTGCGATCTGTGAAACTGTCGTCACTTTCGAGGGCGGCTGGGTGGTCCAGCGGAGTGACATCCTACCCAGATCCAAATGAGACTTCACCATCCCTGTGGTGCTGCGGTCTGTGACAATGTCGCCACTTTCGAGGGCTGCTGGGGGGTCCAGCGGAGTGACATCCTACCCAGATTCAGTTCAGATCTCGCCGTCCCTCGGGGGGCTGCGATCTGTGAAACTGTCGCCACTTTCGAGGGCTGCTGGGTGGTCCAGCGGAGTGACATCCTACCCAGATTCAAATGAGACCTCGCCGTCCCTGTGGTGCTGCGGTCTGTGAAATCGCTGCCACTTTCGAGCACTGCTGGGGGGTCTCGCGGAGTGACGTCCTACTCAGACTCAGATGAGATCTCGCCATCCCTGGGGGGCCGCGGTCTGTGAAACTGTCGCCACTTTCGAAGGCGCCTGGGAAGTCCCGCGGAGTGACGTCCTACCCAGATTCAGTTCAGATCTCGCCGTCCCTCGGGGGGCTCCGATCCATGAAATCGTCGCCAGTTTCGAGGGAAGCTTGGGGCTTCCACCGGAGTGACGTATTACCCATATTCAGATGATGCCTCGCCATCCCTCGTGGGGGTGCGGTCTACGAAGCTGTCGCTGCGTTCGAGGGCTGCTGGGAGGTCCAGCGGAGTGACGTCCTACCCAGATTCAAATGGAACTTCGTCATCCCTCGAGGGGGCTGCGATCTGGGAAATTGTCGCCACTTTCGGGCGCTGCTGGGGGGCCCAGCAGAATGACGTCGTACCCAGATTCAGATGAGACCTCGCCATCCCTGTGGTGCTGCGATCTGCGTAACAGGCGCCGCTTTCGAGGGCTGCTGTGGAGTCCAGCGGAGTGACGTCTTACCCCGACTCGAATGAGACCTCGCCATCCCTGTGGGGCTGCGATCTGCGAAATTGTCGCCACTTTTCAGGGCTGCTGGGGGGGCCCACCGGAGTGACGCCTGATCCATATCCATCCCTGTGGGGCTGCGATCTGCGAAACTGTCGCCGCGTTGGAGGGCTGCTGGGGGGTCCAGCGGAGTGACGTCCTATCCAGATTCAGATAGTACCTCGCCATCCCTCGTGGGGCTGGCGACCTGCCAAACTCTCGCCACTTTCAAGAGCTGCTGGAGGGTCGAGCGGAGTGACGTCTTACCCAGATTCAGATGAGACCTTGCCATCCCTCGGGGGGCTGCGATTTCCGCACCTGTCGCCATTTTCGAGGGCTGCTGGGGGTTCAGCGGGGTGACGCCTGACCCATATCCAGATGCGACCTCGCCATCGCTGTGGGGCTGCGATCTGCGAAACTGTCGCCGCTTTCGAGAGCTGCCGGGGAGGCTGGGGGGGGTCCAGCGGAGTGACGTATTACCCATGCTCAGATGATGCCTCGCCATCCCTCAGGTGGCTGCTTGTGGGGCCCACCGGAGTGACGCCTGACCCAAACCCAGATGAGACTTCGCCATCGCTGTGGGGCTGCGATCTGCGAAACTGTCGCCGCCTTGGAGGGCTGCTGGGGGTTCGTGCGGAGTGCTGTCTGACCCAGTCTCAAATGAGACCTCGCCATCACTATGGGGCTGCGATCTGCGAAGTCCGGCGATCTGCGAAACTGTCGCGAATTTCAAGGGCTGCTGTGGGGTCCAGCGGGGTGACGTCTTACGCAGACCACCTGGAGCTCTCGCCATCTTTGGGGGGCTGGGAAGCTGGCGGGCGAGCCAGGCCTCGCTCGATTCTCGCAGTAACACGATGGGCAGGTTTAGTATTTTGTTCGAGCGCCGTGGCGACCTGGCGCAGGCAGCGCTGCATATTTAGCGTGCTACCAGCAAAAGCAGCACTCCGCGGTTTCCTCCTGTTACTTTCGTCGTCGTCCACCGCCCCCTGCCACCTTCCTTCTGCTGCTGCCGCGCTGACGGTTCGACCGCGCGCGCATCCTTCTCCTGCCCTTCGCTCCCGCCCCCGTGTCCTCCTCGAGCCTGGGCCTTCGCTCCTCGTCTTTCGGTTGCTGTCTTGTGAATCGTGCCGCGTGAGCGCATCCCATGTAGCTTGCACGACGTATAATGGCGCCTGCACTGTCATTGTCCTGGCAAGTTTGGGCCCACCCTTCTTGTCATTTGATGCAAATTGGTTGGGTACGTCAAGTGGTAGTTTGGCCGTGGTGGCAGGGGCGCGGTGGTTCGGCGCGCGCTCACGTGTGGCCCGCATGCCCTCCTTGAGCAAATGGCAGAACACGGGTGGCTCTTTATTCCCCGCCCTCTTGCGTTGGGTACTCGTTGAGGATAGGGCACAGCCGGCGCGTCTTCTCCTTTTGTCCCCCCCCGCCTCCTCTCCTCTTCTCTCCTGCCTCCCATCTCGCTCCTTCCCGCGTGCCAGCTTGCCTCCTACCTGGCCATCCCTGGGGGGCTGTGACCTGCGAGAGTGTCGCCACTTTCGGGCGTTGCTGGGGGGTCCAGCGGGGTGACGTCTTACGCAGGCCACCAGGACCTCTCGCCAACCCTGGGGGGCTGCAGAGCTGGCGGGTGAGCTAGGCCTCGGTCGATTCTCGCACCAAGAATCAGTAGCTTTAGTATATTTTTTCGGGCGCCGCGGCGACATGGCGCAGGCGGCGCTGCATCTCTAGCGTACTTCCGACAAAACCAACACTCGGCAGTCTCATCCCGTCATTTTCGTCGCGTCCTTTGCCTCCTGCCACCTTCTGCTGCTGCCGCGCTGACGGTTCGCCCCCCCCCCCCCCTCAGCCGCGTTATTTTCTTGTCCTTCGTTCCAGCCCCCCATGTCCTCCTCGAGCCTGGGTCCTCACTCTGCATCCTCATGTTGTTGTCTTGTGAATCGTACCGCGTGAGCGCATCCCATGTAGCAAACATAACGTATAACGGCGCGTTTACCGTCATTGTGTTGACAAATTTGGGCCAGCCAGTCTTGCCACTTGATGCAAATTGGTCGGGTACGCCACAGGGTAATTTGTTCCAGCGAGTTTTATCAAAAACCTGGGACATCTTGTGCATTGTATAATTTTGGCGTGCGCGCGGCGTCGCACACTGCTGTTGCCCCTTTTAAAACATGCCTTGCATCAGTATTGTCTGACATGGATATGGGGTGGTCGTAATCGGCACCAGGTCTGACTGGCATGCCATCTAAAGTCCTTCGGCCTATTCCGCCACCGTGCCTGGGTTGTGGGTCGTATGCCTCTAGGACTCTAGGATGTTCGGTGGGATGTCGTGGGGGGCCTCTCTGGGACCTTGGAGGCCGTCTTGGGGCCTCTTGAGTGGGTGCCGTTTTGGAGCGTCCTGGGGGCCTCTTGGTGGTCTTTTTGGGCCTCTTGGGGGCCTTCTGGGAGCTCCTTGGAGCCTCCTGGGGGCCCCTTGGGGCGGAAGATTTGGTTGTTCGGTTCGTGCTCCCCCTCTTGGGCACCTCTTGGGACTGTCAGTGGACCCTCTTGGGCCGTCTTGGGCGCCCCTGGAGCTTTCTTGGAGCCCTCTTGGGCTGTTTGGGGGCCCTCTTTGGGGTCTCTCGGGACCGTCTTGGAGCAGTCTCGGGGGTCCGCCGGCCGCCCCGGAACGTCGGGAGCTCGAACGCCGAGGGCCCCAAATATTGAGACACCTGGGCGGGAAATCGATGGTTTTGGCTTCTCGGGGCTCTCTTGGGAGGGTTCTTGGGGTGTTCCTGGGGCGTTTCGAAGACACCTCGGGCCGGCTGGGGGCCATCCTGGGCGGCTCGGGCCGATCCTGCGGCGTCTCGGGGCTCCCTTGGAGCGTCGGGGCGAGCTCTCGGGGGCCTCGTTGCCCGCCTCGGGCCCCTGGTGGCCCCGAGAATGTCAGGCGACGGCGCTCGGGGGAACCCCGGGGGCACGCGCGAAGCCCCGAGAGAGTTGGCCATTTCGGGCCAGGGCCCCCCCCCAGACTCCATGCGGCTGGAGAAGACAGAGGCTGCGGGGATCAGGCCAGGTGCCCAGGGACAGCCCTTTTCTTGTCTCACGGGCACGCGCCGCGGATCTTTTTGGCTGTGGGATGCACGGTTGTGACTGATACATTTAGAAAGGCACTGTGTAGATTTGGACGGATAGGTCCAGCCTCGCCAGGGCGGTTGAATCCAGCTGTTTCGGGGAAGCGTACTAAAATGGTGTGCAATCTTTGAGGACAATGAACAGAAGTAGGTGCAACATATGTGAGGCAGTTTACGCGGAACAGGTCATGGCTGTTCGCAGTGAGTTGCTCACTCCATTGTTCGCGCAATCGTCCCACCCGCGCGGTCGCAACTTGGGCTGCAAAACCCATGCGGCGGCGATTGCGGTGGGTGCTTGGAATTGGCTGGTGCATCTCTTCGGCCGTGCTGGCCCGCGCATGCTCGCGCGTGCAGCGGCCAGATAGGTTGGCGCTGCCGACGCGGCTGTGGTGGCGCTGCCCGCTGGGCACCCTCCAGCGGGCACTTCAGTGCGAGTCGGCGGCTTGAGCGGGCGCGGTATCATCGCAACGTCAACAGCGGTCGACGCGATGATGCTGGGGACGATGATGACAACGACGGCTGCAAAGCCAGTGACGGCGCCGATGCTGATCACGCCAGCGACGACGACGGCGTCTTCGCGTCGGCGATGAAGGTTTTGGAAAGAGTTCGACATGCGCGCGTGGTCGACGCGCGAGAATGGCTGGTATTATTTGTCACGGATCGTGCGGCGCGAAGGTTTGTTTTGGCCGAGTTGCGTGAACATCTGGGGGACCGATGGTTTCCTTAAAAAAAAAGGTTCGCGGGAACCCAATCGTAGGCATTGCTAATCATTGATGTTGCAAAACTATGTGTTTAACTTCTGTTTTCGGGACGCTCGATTTTGATGTCCTTACGACACCTCGGATTTCTGAAGGATTTCGGCATGCGCTCGCGACGACGCGCGCGCGTGCTTCGTTTCATTTGTTCGCAAAGAATTCTTGCGGCAGCACGCGCGCACGGGCGTTCGAACGATTCCGACACGCGCGCGCGACAGGCCCGTTTGGTCACAAGTTATGAGACGCTGGAATTCCATGGTCTTGGTAAGCGTTCGCACGAACCCGAGCGCAAGTTTTGTTGGACAGCTTTGGTTGCGAAGCCCTGTTTTTTTTATGTTTTCGGGGCGCTCGATTTTGAACTGTTTGCGGAACCTTAGATGTTTGGAGGGATTTCGGCGTGCGCGGGCGACGACGCGCTTGTGTGCAGTTCCCCCCCGCTTTTGGTTTGCAGGGGGTATTTTAACACTTGTGCTTTTCGACGAACGAATGTACGCGCATTTGGCGGCAAACGTTGGGGGTGTCGATACCAGCCTGGCTGGGATGGTGCGCGTTTATATTGCTAAGGCCTTACGGCCGGTGCCGCCGACCCTGAAGACGACGACGACGACGAATACGAGGAGGAGGAGGAGGAAGAGGAGGCGGAGGAGGCGGAGGAAGAGGAGGAGGAGGAGGAGGAGGAGGAGGAAGAGGAAGAGGAAGAGGAACAGGAAGAGGAGGAGGAGGAGGAGGTGGAGGAGGAGGAGGAGGGGGATTACGGTGGAAGGGAGCAGGAGAAGGCGAAGGAGATGTTCCCCATGTGGGCCGAGGGAGTCGTAGCAGAGACAGACAGGGAGCCTTGTGGCCTGCGGCCCTTCCCGCCTCCGTGCTGGGGATGCGGTTGAGAGGCCTCTCGGATGTTTTTGGGTCTGTTTGGGCCTGTGTTGGGCCTCTTTGGAGTCTCTTGGGGGCCTCTTCGCATGGTACGCGGTCATATATAGGATGGGCGATGGAGCAGAATCATCCTTAACTTGCACTACGAAGAGGGGGGCGGTTAAATCAAGGGGGGTAGATCCTAATATTTTTCGAACGGGAATTCACCATGCCGGACTTGAAGTTGTCAATCCCACTGCTCGCGCAATCATCCCACCCGCCCAGCTGCAATTTGGTTTGCAAGACCCATGCGGCGGCGATTGCGGTGGGTGCTTGGGGTTGGCTGGTGCGACTTTGCGGCCGCGCTAGTCCGCGCATGCTCGCGCGCGCAGCGGCCAGATACTTTGGCGCTGCCGACGCGGCGTGGTGGCGTTGCCCGCTGCCCGCTGGCCAACTCCCAGCGGGCACTTCAGTGCGAGTCGGCGATTCGGGCGGGCGCGGTATCATGGCAACGTCAACAACGGTATGTACGATGATGATCGTAGCGATGCTGGTGGCGATCGTGACAGCGACGACGGCAAGGCCGGTGACGGCGCCGATGCTGATCACGCAAGCGGCGGTGACGGCGCCGTGGCGTCGGAGATGAAGGTTTTGGAGTTCGACATGCGCGCGCGGCCGATGCGCGAGAGTGGCCCGCATGGTTTTATTTGATACGGACTGTGCCCCCCCAGTACGCGCGCAAGGGCGGTGTAATGATTTCGACATGTGGCGAGGGAGGTCAGTTTGGCCGAATTTCCTGAACGTGTTGGCAACCATGGTTTCTTAATTATTCGCAAGAGCGCGAGGGGGTGTCGAGGCACCCGGTTTTGAAGTCCTTGGCGAAACCCATTGTTTTTGAAGGATTTCGGCATGCGCGCGCCGACGCACGCGCGGAACTTCGTCTCATTTTCCCGTCAACATTTTTTTGTAGCAACACGCGCGCAAGGGCGTTCGAGCGATTTCGACATCCGCGCGCGAGAAGCCTACTTGGTAACAGCTTATGAACATGTTGAAAACGAATGCATGGTTTGGTTCAGAATTCGCAAGAGCCCGAACGTCGTTTTTTTGTTCAACGCTTAGGTTCCGAAGCAATGCGTTTCTTGTAGGTTTTCGGGACATTCGATTTTGGGAATCCAGCGACACTCGGTTTTTGACGGCTTCCAGCATGCGCGCGCGACGACGCGCGCGCGCGCGTGTACTTCGTCCCGTTTTTGCGCGGGGCTCCTGGCAACTACTGGTTTGCTATGCGCGAGTGGACGCGCATAGCATTTTCTGCAGCGGATAAAGGGAGAGCGATGCCCGATTGGCTGGGGTGGTATGGGTTCATAATCCGGATGGGCGTTCGGGGCAGCATCATATGTAAGTTGCAATATGAAAGACTGGGGTCGTGAAGTCCAGAGGTGCACTTAATTCTGTCGCAGAAAAATGGTAAGCTCTCATGCTCGCGCAAGCATCCCGTCCCATGCTGTTACGATTGCGGGTTCCAGCTGGAACTTGCTGGCGCATCTCTACGGCCGCGTTGGTGCGCGCACGCTTCCGCGCAGATCGGCCGTTTATTTTTGGCCCAGTTGGTGCGGCCGCGAAGGCGCCTGCCGTTGGGAACTTCCCTTGTCGCGCACGCGCGCGGGCGGTTCAGCGCGGGTCGGTGATTCGGGCGGGCGTGATACCTTGATGACGGTTTAAACAGGTGTAACCATGATAATCACAACGGTGGTATTGGCGTTTGTGACGTTGATGACGGCAAGGTGTCAGTTCCGATGGTGGTGACGAGGATGACGATGACAATGTCCATGTGTGGGTGATGGATGTGATCTTGCCGATGATGGCGGTTCTGGCGGTGATTGACGAGGACGATAACGGTGGTGATGCGATGGTGCTGATGAGGGTGATAAGGAAGTGCGCGCGTGCAAAATTTCAAGCGATGTGGCTCGATTTGGACCCCGATCTTCTTCACGCCGACGGCGTTGTGCATCGCTGGCGTTGCCGATGCATCGCCGAAGAATCGGCTATGCATGGGCGATGCGGCGCGACCATCCCGCCCCATCTGCTTCAGAGGAGAAGCGTGGACCACCGCCACCGAGAGTGTCGAAGGCGGTCCGACCCCTGGGCGGTGGCGCTCCTGCGCGTCGTCCTGTGCTGGGTGACGCTCAGGCGTGCCACCGCCCAGAGGTCGGCGCCTTGTGGATGGGTTCTCGAAGGCGGTGCCAGACCCGCGACTTCATGATTTATTCATAACCCCATCCCGCGGATTGTGAAGCATCCCCCTCCTGAACCCACGGGGTACAATGTAGTTCAATGGCCACAACAGACGGGAACCCGAACTTTATTATTCCCTCCAAAGTTCCCATCGTAGCTCTGATCTTCATCTTCTGCAACGCACGAGTCGTATTCATTATCATTTTTGTGAGGATGTCTCAGGCGAAACAACACAAGTTTGAAGATTCGACAAATTCGCTATTCTCAGTTTTTCGATTCTGTCTCAAGCAAACACTGGTTGTCATAAATGGCGCTGTCGCGAACATGTCATTTGTGTCAGCATGTCTCAGGCGAGACGCTCGGTGTTTCGAGCTCCCCCTCCCCTTCAACCGTCCCCGAGACATCCCAATATCGATATCTCGGGGGAAGTGTGATTTTCCCTGGACCCCGAACTCTGTCACCCCCAGAGGATTATTCTCATGGACGGCCGCGAACCGGTCGGTTCGGTTGCGTCGGTGTCGGTTAGAATCGATCGGTTCGGTCGGTTCGGTTGTTGCGGAGTCCCTGCGTCGTCGCGCCCTCTTCGGTTACTTCGGTTGATTCGGTTTCGCCGCGGGCGCCTCGCTGGCGCCTCGTGCCGGCCCAGGGGATCGAATCGGCCGCCGGTTTCCAGTTCGGTTTCGCTGCCCACGGATTCGCGCCGATCTGATTCCGCTTGGCCTTTCCCTTTGAAGAAAAAGGGAGGAGGAAGAGGAGGAGGAGGTGGAGGAGCAGGAGGAGGAGAGGAGCAGGAGGAGGAGGAGCAGGAGCAGGAGCAAGGAGGTTGGTTGGCTGATTGGCCGGATGCGCGCAGTGGCGCATCGTTGGCCGGATAAATCTTGCCCCGTGGCCAGGCTTCGAAAACGTTTCTTCCACGGGAATTCCGGAGGCTCCCCGGAGGCGCCGAAGGCCCCGCGGGGAGAGAAAACATTTTTTCTGGCTTCGAAAAATGGTTTTTCGGCTCGTGGGGGTTCCGGAGGCTCCATGGAGGCGCCGAAGGCTCCGGGGAGAGAAAAACAATTTTTCAGCCCCCGAAAAATGTTTTTCGGCTTCCGGGGCCTCTGGAGGCTCCCTGGAGGCGCCGAAGGCCCCGGGGGAGAGGAAAACAATTTTTTGGGTATCGAAAAATGTTTTTTCGGTTCCGGGGGGCTCCGGAGGCTCCCTGGAGGCGCCGAAAACCCGGGGAGAGAAAAACAATTTTTCGGGCCCCGAAAAATGTTTTTTCGGCTGCCGGGGGCTCCGGAGCTCGAGAAATTGATTTTCGGGCCCTGGGGGTTTGGAAGTCCGCCGAGATTCAGACATCCGCCGCTTCCGCCGCCCGTCTGGCCCGAGCTTCCCTCGAGAGCCCGGCTTCCAGCGCGCTGCTTTTGGGAGCGCCCGACCGATGCCCAGGATGTCCCCCGCGCTCTTGCTCGCGATCCTCGCGGCCGCGCCCCCGGGCGCCAGCGCTTGCTACACCGCCCGCGCCGCCAGCGTGGACGCCACCGGTGAGTTGCTGCAATGTAACGCTGGCGAGCCCAAGGACCTGTTCCAGGGCGACGACGCCGCCGAGGTGCCCGCCAAGCATCTGCAGGCCAACACTGGGGAGCCCGAGGAGCTGCTCCAGGACGACGACACCGCCGAGGCGCCCGCCGAGCTGACCCAAGGCAACGCCCACGAGCCCGAGGATCCGCAGAGGCCATCTGCGCAGCACCGCCGCGCCTGGCCAGCGTCATCCCGGGCCCCAGGATGGCGTAGAGGTCTTCCTGTCTTCGGCGATGGGGGCATATGCAATGTGCATCATGCCAGGGCCTAGGGCGGCGTTGGCTTGGCGCGGTGGAGATGTGTCGATGCCTCCTCTTCCTCCTCCTCCTTTTCCTCCTCCTCCCCCTCCTCCTCTTCCTCGTCTTGCTCCTCCTCCTCCTCCTCCTCCTCCTCCTCCTCCCCCTCCTCCTCCCCCCCCTCCTCCTTCTCCTCCTCCTCCTCCTCCTCCTCTTCCAAACAAAACCATGGGGCGGGCAGAAACAATTTTTGAGGCTTCGAAAAATACTTTTTCGGCGCCCGGGGGCTCCGGAAGCGCCCCGGAGGCTCCAAGAGGCCCCGGGGGCGAGCAAAAACAATTTTTCCGGCTTCGAAAAATGCATTTTTGGCGCCCGGGGGCTCCGCAGGCGCCCCGGAGGCTCCAACAGGCCACGGGGGCGAGCGAAAACAATTTTTCAGGCCTCGAAAAATGCGTTTTCGGCGTCTGGGAGCTCCGGAGCCGCCCCGGAGGCGCCGAAAAGCCCCGAGTGCCCAGGCCCACGTACCTCCCCAGAGAGAGGCAGGGGGCTCGGAAAACACACACATCTATATATATATATATATATATATATATATATATATATATATATATATACGAAAAAATTGACCTCGGCAAGCGAAAAACATTTTTCAGGTCCGAAAGATGCTTTTCCGGCGTCTTGGGGCTCCGGAGGCGCCCCGGGCTCCGAGTGGCCCCGGGGGCGAGCAAAAAACAATTTTCCAGGCTTCGAGAAATGCTTTTTCGGCGTCTGGGGGCTCCGGAGGCGCCCCGGGCTCCAGCGGGCCCCGGGGGCGAGCGAAGAACAATTTTTCAGACCTCGAAAAATGCGTTTTCGGCGCCCAGGGGCTCCGGAGCCGCCCCCGAGGCCCCAAAAAGCTTCGAGTGTCCTGGCCCACGCACCTCCCCAGAGAGAGGCAGGGGGCTCGGAAAACAGATCAATTTTTCAGGCTTCGAAACATCTTTTTTCGGCGTCCGGGGGCTCCGGAGGCGCCCCGGGCGCTAAAGGCCGCGTGTTTTTTGGCGCCCGGGGGGGCTCCGGGGGCTCCCCGGAGGCTCCAAAAAGCACCGAGTGTCCAGGTCCGCGCGCGAAAACGATTTTTCAGGCCTCGAAAAATGTTTTTTCGGCGCCCGGGGGCTCCGAAGGCGCCCCGGGCTCCAGAAGGCCCCGGGGGCGAGCAAAAACAATTTTTCGGGTTTCAAAACATGTTTTTTACTTCTTCCTCCCCCTCGTCCCTCCGTGCGCGAGGAATCCCCTGCCCAGGGGCTGGCCGCCCCCACTGGCGTCGGCCTCGCCTGCGCGGCGGCGGCCGTTGCAGCCGCAGGGGGGGGCGGCGCGCGGACGCGCAAGCGCGCGGCTCGCGCTGACAGTGCCGAGCATCGGGCGGGCGCCGAGGGGCCTGCGCGCGGGCTCAGGCCCAGGCTCTGGCCCATGCGATCGGCTCGCGCTGACGCGCCGCCTGCGCCGAGGGGCGGGCGGCCCGGCAGCGGCGGAACACCGCGCGGCGCCAGAGCAGCCGCAGCGCCGCCGGAGCAGCCTCCGACGCCAACGCCTGCTCCGAGAATAAAGAGGGAGCGCGGCAGCGGCGATGCGGCATCGTCCGCCGGCGGCGGCCCGCCCGACCGCGCCGACGCCGCAGGGCAGGCCGGGGCCGCGGAGCAGGCCAATGCCGCGGAGATGGATCGCAGATTCGCAATCGTCCGCCAGCTGCAGCTGAACGAGGTGATCTTGGTAAAGTCAGAGTCGGACGACGACATGCCGTTGACAGGCGGCAAGAAGGAGTCTGGCATCTCGGTGGCGTCGCGGTCGGCGTGTGGCAGGGGCAGGCAGGCGGCGAGAGCAGCCGGGCAGCCAGCAGCCGGAGCAGCCGGGCAGCCGGAGCAGCCGGGCAGCTTTCCCGTGCACTTGCTGGGCTCGAAGGGCGGCCGGGCGCGCGGAGTCAGCCCCGGGGCTGGAGCAGCCGGGCGGCGCGCCCCCGCTCCCAGGAGGCGGTGCCACAAGCGAGCTGAGGCCGAGGTGAGGAAGCTGCGGGCTAGCCCGTTGCGCTGTCGCGCGATTCCGCCGCAATTATGGCGGAAAAGTATTTTCGAGGCCTCGAAATTTGTTTTTCGCTCCCCCGATACTTGCTGGCGCCTCCAAGGCGCCCCAGGAGCTCCCGGGGCGCCTCCGGACGCCGAAAACAGATTTTCGAGAAGCGAACAATGGCCCGTCGTGACCCGAGCGCTGCAAGCGTATTGGCGGACTACTCACTTGCTCGTTCCGAAGAAAGCCGTGTGCCGGGTGGTCCAGGAGCTCGTGACTGATTTGTCGGACGAGAAAATCAAGTTCAGCTCGGAAGCGATGAAGGTGCTGCACACTGTGGGGGAATCGTTTCTCACCCATTTGTTCCAGGAGTCCTATTTCATGACGATCCATGCGAAGCGCGTGACTTTGATGCCGAACGACTTGCACCTGGCGATGAGGATGCTGAACATCGAACGCGGTGGCTCTGGCAGCGGTGGGCGGCCCGCGCCGCCACTGGATCCGGCTATGGCCGCCGACGTGGCGAGCGCCCTCCTCGACCCGGAGGGCATCGCCCGCCTTGTCGGAGAGGTCCTCGGCGTGGATGAGGCCGAGCAGCTGAACGCGGCCAAGCGGCTCGCCTTCGCATGCGACGCCAACGATGTCCAAGGCAAGGTGGCCGACATCCTGTATTATAAATTGCCGCAGCACAAGCTCGACGTCGCTGGCGCACTGCTTCCTCTATGGAACGACATGAGCGAGACTGAGCAAATGGACTCCTTCGCTGATATCACCGAGTGGCTCGATTCGGGGGGGGCCTCCGGGTCCATTCCTCCCGCTCCGACCCAGGACGGGGTGTGGGGCCCAGAGATCATGGGGTGGGTGCTCCAAAATCGGAAGCTCCCAGACATCCTCGAGCGCCCTTTGCTCCACGGCATCTGCAGGGTCATGATCTTCCGTGCCAATTTTTCGATGAAGCGGAGCCTATCGCATCAGCAACAGCCGGCGACCTCAGCAGCGGGGGCGGCTGCATCAGCAGACCTGGGCGTTCCCCTGGGCATGGAGGAGGAGGCCGGCGCCCCCGCGGCGCGGGCTGCCCCCGCCGGCGAGGAGGGCGAGGCTGCGCCGCTCGGCTGATAGGCACGCCGGCGAAAAGGCCTCCGGGGGGGGTCCGGAGGCCCCGAAGGGCCCCGGCGGGCGCAACAAAAACAATAAAAAAAGGCATCGACAAATGTTTTTCGGCGCCCGGGGGCGCCGGAGGCGCCTCGGAGGCTCCAGTAGGCCCCGGGGGCGCCCAAAAACAATTTTTCGGGCCTCGTTTTTTTTTTCGGCGTCCGGGGGCACCGGGGGCCGCGGAGGCTCCGAGAGGCAGCGGGGGCACGCGAAAACAATTTTTGGGGCTTCGGAAAATGCTTTCTCGGCGCCCGGGGGGTCTGGGCCCCCCCCAGAGCGCGAGGGCGCTGGACGGGCGCGCTGCGTTGTTGGCGCGCCTCCTGGCGTCGCTGCGAAAAAGATCGCAGCCCGCTCCTGTTCCTATGTCCCCTCCTCCAGGCCTTCTAAGATGCCTCCCCTGCCCCTGGCTCTCCCCGGTCCCTCGTTGGGTCGCGGGGTCCCGGGAGTGGTCCGGGGAGGGGCCCCTGGGGCTCCGCTCCCCTCCGGGCCTTTCTTGGGCAGCACCTAGAAATCCCATTGAAAAATTTGGTCCGTAGGAAGAAGAGGAGGAGGAGGAGGAGGAGGAGGAGGAGGAGGAGGAGGAGGAGGAGGAGGAGGAGGAGGAGGAGGAGGAGGAGGGGGAGGCGCTCAGAGAATTTCGTGGGTCAGCGGAACTTTCGCTCGCTCGCTGGGCGGCGGCCGTGACGCCTCGATCGCTCGCTCGGTGGCGGCCGTGACGCCTCGATCGGTCGCTCGCTGGGTGGCGGCCGTGACGCCTCGATCGCTCGCTGGGTGGCGGCCGTGACGCCTCGATCGGTCGCTCGCTGGGTGGCGGCCGTGACGCCTCGATCGCTCGCTGGGCGGCGGCCGTGACGCCTCGCAATCGGGGTGGGAACAAAGCTTGCAGCAAAGAGCAATTTTTCAGGCCTCGAAAAATGTTTTTTCTGCGCCCGGGGGCTCCGGAGGCGCCCCGGAGGTCCAAACGGCTTTGGAGGCGAGAAAACAATTTTGGACGCCTCGAGAAATATTTTTTCGGCGCCCGGGGACCCCAGAGGCGCCCCGGAGGCCCCGGGCGGCCATGGGGCGAGAAAAATAATTTTTCAGGCCTCGAAAAATGCTGCGTCGGCGTCCGGGGGCTCTGGAGGCGCCCCGGAGGCTCCAACAGGCTCGGACGCGCTGACCTTACGGGGTCCAAAGGTCGCGGCGGCTGCATTCAGGGAAGGATGTTGTTTTGCTGCGGCCTGCCGTGTGGCGTCGCCGCGCCGCCTCGGCGGCGCGGAACGACATCCCTCCCTGGGTGCTGCCGTCGCGACCTTTGAACCCCACGGGGCTGCCGTGCTGCGTGGAGAGCGTGTGTCCAGAGAGGGGCGTGGAGTGAGGGGGTGTGCAGGGGGCGCGTGCAAGGGGCTGTTGGGGGGGCATCTGGCACGTCGAGGGCCGCCCTGGGCGGTGCCTGCCCCGCGCCAGGGCTGTGCCCTGGCGCGGGGGGCGTGTCAGACCCCTCTGGCAGTCCCTTGGTCCGCCCTCCGCTCACCCCCGAATTAAGGACCGGCTTCTGGGGGCCGTTGTCGGGCCAGGATAAGGGGCGTGTTTTTTCAGCGTCCGGGGGCTGTGGAGGCGCCCCGCAGGCTCCGAGAGGCCCTGTTTCAGTCTCCTCCCCCTCCTCTCCTCCGAAGCCTTTATGGTTCAAGAAGTCCTGGGACGACCCACTGGTTGTCTGGCCCATGCATCATAAAGATACTCTTTCGCAAGTGTTTTCGAGCCCCCGGGATTTCGGGCTGGTAACACTGCTCTATGACGCGATACAGCGCGATGAATCGGCCAACTCTTGTGGCAGAGTGCAATCGTCGAGGCATATCCGCAGAGGGCACCAAGGCCATTATGGCCGAGCGTTTGCGAGAGCACGACCGGACTGCGGGCCCAGCACCTGCAGCGGTGGCGGCCCTGCCACTCGGCGCGCCACCGGTGGCGGCCCTGCCAGTCGGCGCGCCACCGCAAGCAGCGGCGGCGGCGCTGCCAGTCGGCGCGCCACCGGGCGATGTCCAGCTAGCACCAGCACATGATGCAGCTCCGGCGGCAGAAGCTCCCCCACCCGCGCAGGACATCGATGCGGATATGGCAGATTTCATCATTGGCGAGGGCGCTGGCGAACCGGACGAAGCGCCATCGGCGCCCTCGTCGCAGCCGTCGTCGCAGGACGCTGAGGCGGCACCGGACGAGATCGCTCAGTTCATCTGTCGCCTTCCAGGAGCTGCCCAAGATGCTCTCGTCATCAAGCGCCTCCGTAGAGAAGACCCTGGCCAATGCCGAGAATTGCTCCGAGCAGAGGCGGCGCTCCTGAACGCCGACGAGAAGCGGGCGGCTGGGGGGGGCGTGGACACGTACGTGCCCAAGAAAGGCAGGGCCGACGTATGGAAGCATGCGTATCTTCTGCGTTCGCAGCCCAAGAAAGTGTTCTGTATAATCTGCTGCCCACTTGGCGAGGATGGCAATCCCGTCAGCCAAGATAAATGGCAGTAGGGCGGTTGCCGGGATTGCGCTGCTGGTAGCACTTCGAACATTCTGGAGCATTTGAGACGGGTTCACCCGCACTTGGCCTTCCACGCGGCCAAGCGTTCGGAGGCTCCGTATCCGCCGGATGTGCAGACGCAGATAGGTCGCGCTCTCAGCATCGCATTTTGCGTCATCGACCTGAGGCCGTTCAGAGTGTTCGAAGCCCCTGGCGCCAAAGCGGTCCTGCAGATGCTGATGCCCCGCGTGCAGTTGCCCTCCAGGCAGACGGTGACGCGGCACGCGAAGTGTTTCCGAGAGGAAGTGGCTTCGCGCGTCCGAAACATCTTGGCGGGCATCCTGGCTGGAGGGAATAAGGCAGTTGCGGAAGTTGACATGTGGCCCGCTCCGAATAAGCAGTCATACTTTGGCTTGATCCTCCACGGCGTCACGACTGGTTTCAAGCGCGTTTCCTTGCTCTTGCACTGCGACGTCCTGGGCACAGAGCACACGGCCGCTAACCAGGCGCAGAGGATGATTTGGAGCTGCAAGGAGCAGTGGGGCATCAAGGTGGAGGACCTCTTCTGGGCGGTGGAGAGCGACAACGCCGGGAATGCCATAAATATCTCCAGGTGCTTGGACGTGCAGCAGCTCAGGTGCATGTGTCACATCTACAATCTGACCCCGCGTCATCTCCTGTTCCCGGTGAAGCGCGTGGTCGCGGGGAACGAGGTCCACCAGGCCCACGAGAGGTCCGTGCCGGCCGTGTGCAACCTGTGCGAGACGGCGCGGGCCCTCGCGAAGCACTTCCGCTGGCGCGAGAACTGCGCGATTGAGCTCGCCAGGGTCACCCAGCGCATCGGCTGCCCTCCGCGCCAGCTTGTCCTGGACAATTCCTCTGCGGGGACGTCTACGGTGGCGATGCTGGAAGGCATCTGCGCTCTCGAGGTAGCGATCGTCGCATGCGACAACGAGAACACGCGTCTCCCGGTTCGCGCCCGCTTGTCGGAGGCGCAGTATGATCTCGCGCGCCAAGTCATTGGCGTCCTGCGCCCGGTTTCCGACGCCACGGACCTCATGCAGGCGCATCGGGCTCTCGCCAGCGAGGTCGCGCCTCTCATGGTCACGGTCGAGCAGGACCTCCAGCCCGGCGCGCCGTGCGAGGTACCCATTCGCGGGGAGTTCCGCAAGTGCGCTACCATCGCTGGCGCGGCCCTGCGGCCCCAGGCGCTGGCCCTGCGGGCTGCCGTGCTGGAAGATCTGATGGCGAATCAGCACCGTCTGCAGTCCTCCGCAGAAACGCTTCTGCTCGCTAGCGCCGTGGACCCGCGCATACGCCTGCGAGGCATCCCCTTGTCTGGCGAGCAGCGCGCCGAGGTCGTCCGCATCGCGAAGGATCATGCGAAGAGCATGCTGCAGGCGAGTCAGCAGCTAGCCCAGCCGGCGCCGCCCGCCCAGCCAGCGGCGGCCGCCCCCGCGCCCGCCACGCGGTCTCCCGCCGCAGATCGCGCGCCCAAGCGCTTGAAAAGGTCGCAGGGCGAGCCGTGCGACAGACCTGGGACTGACGACGACCTGATCTCGAGCACGTTGGAGGTTTACTTCAGCGAGGACACCGCGATGCCCCCCTTGGAGAGCTGCCCCTTCGAGCATTTCGAGGAGTCGGGGAAGCCGGGGCGGGCCGCGAAGGCCGAGGCCGTCGGGCGGGCAATTTCTGGAGCGACCTCGGAACATAAAGTCCAGGGTTGCCTCGCGCTTCCCCGCGACAACGGCCTTGGGAAAGCGATTTCTTGGAGCTCGACAAATCGTTTCCGGCGGGCTCAGGATTCGGGGCCCGCTCGAGGGTAGTCTGGGCATTGACGGTTGCGGTGCCCAAAACAATTTTTCGGGCCGCGAAAAATCGCTTTCGGGCGTGATCAGGAATCGGGGTCCGCTCGAGGGTAGTCTGGGCATTGACGGTTGGGGGGGTGCCCAAAACAATTTTTCAGGCCTCGAAAAATCGTTTTTGGGCGTGCTCAGGATTCGGAGCCCGCTCGAGGGTAGTCCGGGCATTGACGGTTGCGGGGGGCCCAGAACAATTTTTCGGGCCACGAAAAATCGCTTTCGGGGCACCTGGTAGCCCTTATGTAACCCCGCCAGCCCTCAGCCCTAAGTACGCCCTTAGCCTGAAGCCCTTTGCCTTAAGCCCCAACCCTGAAGCCCCAAGCCCTCAGCCCCATGCCTTATGCCCCAAGCCCTAAGCCTTAAGCGTTCAGGTAGGAGCAAACCACTGGGAGGTTATTAAGCAAGGAACCTCGTACCCTCTTACAAGACGGTGTAAGCTTTTTCCCCGCGGGCGATGGTGCTCGGCCCCGTCGCGCGCAAGTTCCTGGCCATCCCCGGGGCGAACCGCCGCGTGGAGCGCTTGTGGAGCACCTGCAGGTTCCTCCTCGACTACACGAGGCAGAACCTCGATCCCTCCACCGTTTGCGATACAGTGGTGGCCAGGGAAAACTCGGGGGTCACGGGGTGCTGGCCCCTCGGCCCTCTGCCGCTGTAGGCGCGCATTCATTGCGACGCAATGCCGCGCTCATCTGCAGAGGGCCCAGGTCTGGGGCATCGATTGCGACGCAATGCCGCCCCTAGGCCCCGAATGCGACATGAGTTCGCTGCCGGGCTCCGCGCTGCGTGGTTTTCGCCCGCCGACGACGACCGCCGACCGCGGCGGCCCCCAGGATCCGCTTGCAGGGAGAGTAAAAGTTTTCTTGCTGCCAGTGCTCTTTGTTGCGGTTGAGGGGTGCGCTGAAATGAGTCGCGGGGGCGCGCGCGGGCTGCGCCACTTGGACTTCCGCCTATGCTTTTATGGGGCGAAGCGCGGGAGGGGTGCGCCGAAATTAGCGCGGACGCATGCTGGCTGCGCCACTTGAACCTTCGCGAAACGCGCGGTGTGTGTGTGCTGAAATTTGCGGCGGGGGCGCATGCTGGCTGCGCCGCCGGGGCCTTGGGCGGAGCATCTATGGGGCCACGAAACTTGCGAGGGGTTCGCCGAAGTTCCTTGCGGGAGCGCGCGCGGGCTGCGCCGCTGGGAATTTTAGCGGAGCTCTGATGGGGCCATGAAGCGTGTGAGGGGTGCGCCGTCGCGGGGAGCGAGAGCGCATGCTGGCTGCGCCACTGTGACCCTGCAGTTCGGTTTTCGCGTTCGGTCGGTTTCGGTCGGCTGATTCGGTTCTGCAGGCCCCCTTTCGGTTTCGATCGGTTTCGGTTTCGTCATCGGTTCGGTCGGCTCTCGGTTTCTCGGCAACTCGTGGCCGCCCATGATTCTCACCGGCGTAAGGTTAGCGTCGACCCCCAGAGATATCGAGCTATTCCCCTGGACCGGTTTCTCGTCCTGAATCGTTTCTCGACAGGCCTGAGGCCCGGCGAGGGCCCCCAGAGGGCGAAAATGGCGAAAGACCTCGCTTGGTGATTGTTGTTAAGGACGCGAGGGGGTCTGGGGTGGTCCATGCTTCTCCTCTGACTACTCTCAAGGCGGGCATGCCCCTCCACAGGAGGAATCTTCAACAGTTATCAAAAAGTAGTCTGGGGAAGATTTGTCGACTATTCTTGACTTAAGACTGCTCGGACTTAGTGGGCCCCGGAAACGGCAGGGCCGTTTCTTCACCGTTTCTGAAAAAAAGTGTCCCTTGGAAATGGAAACGGCAAAAAAACGGCGACCGGAAACGGCAACAAAAAACGGCTCCAGGATTGGAACCGGAGCAGGAACCCGTAAACGAACGGCGACGGAACCGGTAACAAAAACGGCGTCGGAACCGGCAACAAAAACAGCAGAACGGAGCCGGTGACAAAAACGGCCCTGTCGTTTCCGGGGCGCAGTAAGTGCTCGGACCCCACCTGGGAGGCCCCTCCGCGCCGCAGCCTGGGCGGGGGCGTGCGGCTCGGCGCAGGCCCAACCCCCGGAGGGCGGTCGGCGCCTCCCCGGGCAGCCGGCCCAGACCCCCTCGGCTTCTGATCAAGTCGGGCACGTCCCTCCACAGGAGGGAAATTCAAGCATAGCAAAACAAATAATCAGGGGACGATGTTTCTCCCTATGTTTCGCATGTGTCTAATACTTCTGGACATTTTTTCTTTGTTCGCGCAAAATCCGCCTGTAGGGGGACATGCCCGACCTTTGCCTATGATGTTCCTACCTACTTTAGCCTTGATCACAAGAGTGAATTTCGAGCACCAAGAACGTATCGAAACTGGAGGCTTCTCGCGAGTGGTGCCCTGCAATATGATACTCGTTCGACACCGTTTCGATACTTTTCTGAGTGCTCGAAATGATTTCAGCGATGTGGTCCTTAAGTACAATGGGAGCAACATAACCCTCGGCATCGGGAAAAACCTCGCGGCGGTTAGATGCAGTTCGGCGGCGAGCGAACTGGCGCTGGCCCCCGGGAGAACCCCGCTCTCCAGAGCGAGGGGGGGGAACTTCGAGGCTCGAACTTCGAGGTTCTAGGTCTTCGGGCGTTTTCGTAGTTTCTTGGCGGCTTGCCGCCCTCGGGATGCGTTCCAGCGGCTGCGCTTCGCAGAGAGCGTTCTGGGGATGCCCGGATCGTCCCGAACGGCCGCCAGAGACCCGAGCTATGACCCGAAAACTGAACTTGGCGGCGAGCGAAGGGAGGAAATGATAAGGATAATGCCTTCTCAGGAGGCGGGACTTCTCAGATGCCCTCGCGCTTGCCGAGAAGTTTCCCGTGTCTTCAGGGAAGGCTCAGAAAGCGTTTCAGAAGGCCGGGGGACTTCCGAGCCTTCTGAGAAGGCCAGCCACTTCTCACTTCCCCCCCGCGCTCGCCGTCAAACAGTGGAGGCCAATGCCAAGCAACGCCCTGGTGAACGTTTCAATATTCATCGTTTTGCCGATCGCCGCGGAGGCCCTCGCAGCCTCCCCCTCCCCCCCCATTGAACCAAGGGCTCCCGCGAGGGTGCGAAGTTATTCGCGCTTCGCGGTCCTCGTTCCTTCTCCTCCTCCTCCTTGTCCTCCTTTTCTCCCTTTGGGGGGGTGGCGCGAGAGCGCGAAGTTATTCGCACTTCGCGCTTCGCGCAGCGCGAAGCGCGAAGTTGGGAGCCCTTGTTGAACAGATCTTGGCTGTTTTTAGCGCCTGTTTCATGCAGGTGGAGGCTCCCCCGTATGACGCACTGATGCAAACAGACGCATTAAGCAGAAATCTGGCGCCAGACCCCCCCCCTTCCCCCCTCCCCTTCCGCCCAATGTCGAAACGCCGAATGAGAAAACATTCACTTGCTTGCCTCCAGGGTGCCAAAGGTTTCCTGGGTTTCTGTGGTTTTGCGTTGGACGGCGTGACGTTTCCACGCCAGAGATACGTGGACGTCCTGGGGTCTCAGGGTTGGGCTTCTCGTGGAAGGTTTCTTGCGGTCGAGCTCCTTTGCAGTCAGTCACGGAAGCTCCCGCTCGTCTTCCATCGAGTGTGTCTCGGCGAATCGCGTCCAGTAGCGCACGCACCGCGCCCATTTGCGCTCACTAGCGCCCAGTAGCGTACAACAGCGCCCAGTAGCGCCCAAGCGCTCCGTAACGCAGAATAGCGCTCAGCTGGCGTCCAGTAGCGCCCAGTGGCGCCATTTGAGGGAGATGCATTGCGTCCGCTTGGAGCGCTACTGGGTGCGCTATCGTGCTATTGGGCGCCTTTGAACGACGGTTTTTTTTTGGCAATCTTCGGCCTCCTGGTGCCCTCGCCGGGTCTTGGGTCCGTCAGAAAACGATCCGGGATAAAAGAAAGCGGTTCCTTGAAAGAGGTCCAGGCTTCTAGGGGTCCACGCCATCAACAACACCGCGACGTCGGGCGTCTGGGGACGTCGTGCTTTGATGCGCAGCGTGGATCCCCAGAGGTCTGGACCCTGCCCCCTTCCAGTGGGAGCGGCTCCTCATCCCGCGCCCAGTTGGTTGACGGCACCAGGGCCTGGAGCCCCCGCGGAGGTCGGGGCTCAAGAGACGGGGGTCAATGCAAACGGGGGTCAGTCAGAGCGCCGGATCTTGCAGGATTCTGCAGGGCTGGGGGTGTACTGACCCAGGCGTTGCGTGCTTGCTTGATCTTGCAGGATCCTGCGAAGCCCGACTGGCCCGGGTTTGGATTGACCCGGGTCAGTAGATCCCCGAGGAGGCCAGCAGGTGCCCAAAACCTTATGCGTCTTGCTGTTTGTTCGGCAGCGCGAGGACGTCGGGGCCGCGCCTGACGTTCCTCGCTCGAAGCACCGCACCTCGGTGCCGATCCCAAGGATTCCCTCCGCTTCTGAGGGCACCTCCCTGAGATTGACATCGCCTTGTGGTTGCCGATCTTAGGCATAGGGCTACACGCTGGTCCTTGAAAGTAGATCTTCTGGATGCCCAGCTCCCACTCTACTTTCGACGCCTTCCTGCTTCAAAGATCGGGCGGGCTTGCCGCTTCCCTCCTCTTCGGGGGCGGGCGGAAGCCCAGCCCCAATCTACTTCCAACGCCTCTCCACTTCATGTTTGTACCCACTTCTTCCGACCGGTGTGTAATTTCGCAGGCCTAGAGGTTGACACCAACACCAATTTCGGCGGTGTGCCTCCACCGGGGGAAGAAGATCCCGTTCTCGGTGATGGTGGTAATATTCTGGCTTCCCAGGCGGCCGAAATATTACCACCAACACCGAAATCTGGGATCATCTCCCCCCTGTGGAGGCAACCCCCTGTGTTGGTGTTGGTGCCCAGTTCCAGGCCTCCAATAATTGCGAGGCGGGCTCCTGCGCCCCGTGGCTTCGGAGCCGGCCTCCTCCACAAGGGGGCGAGGGCGCGGCGGCGGCACGGATGCGATCGCGCCCAGCGCCTCACGCCTCGCATGCCTGGCGCGCGCGCTGTGCGCACCGTGGTCGGGCGGCCTCCGAGCTGAGGAGGGCAGCCCTGTCAGGCAGTGGCGAAGCGTCCCGGCTTGCCTACAGGCCCACCAAAGAATGTGTTCCAAGAACTTCGTGTGGCCTGCACGAAGCATGTTCTCAGAACGCTTCTGGCCGAGATTCTCTTGCTGAAACACATCGGGCTTCTGTTCTGAGACCATTGTTTTGTTCTTAGAGCATTTTTGGGTTCTGAGAACATGTCGTGGTAGGCCCATAAATGCCAGGACGGTCGGTCCCAGCTCAACCCTGGCTGATCACTTCGCCCTGGACTGGCTCTCGTCGCCCTTGTCGCCGACCAGCAAAAATAAAGAAACAAAAGCGAAACACTGTGAAACAACATCTCGTCCTGCCACTTCTCCTCCCCCTGAGATCCTGGCGTTTCAATTTTTTTCAAGCCAGACGATTTCGCCCGATTTCGGGCCACGGGACCCTCACAGATCGATGCGTCTCGAACACATGCAGCAGAAAGACGGGGTCTGGGGCTCGGCCGTGATCTTGGCACGACGTTTCTCGGTGCTGTCAGATCTCAGGGCCGTTGCCTCCTCGTCCTCTTCCTCCTCCTCCTTGTCATCCTCCTTCTGAGAAGGCGATGGTGCTTCTAGGCAGGCAGAGGGGCTTCTTAGAAGCCCGCCTTGCTTCGAAGACGCCTTCTTGGAAGCCTCCACGGCTTTTCAGAAGGCGTCTGCCTTCCAAGAAGCCCCTTCCGACTTTTTAGCAGGCCGCCCCGCCAGGGCCGGGGCGCCGTGGCGCTGGAGCGCAGGGGCTGGAGAACACTGGACATACACACGCTTGGATGACTGGCTCCTAGACTTGGGTGGCTGGCTAGTGGCCCATCCCATCATCATCACCTTGTTAGTCAGATCTCATTTTCTCTTCTCAGCAAGCCTTGCCAGTTGCCGCTTCCTTTCCTTCGCAGCAAACCGTGCAGCAGTGATTAGTATCAGCATCATGATGACCATCATCATTATTACCGTCAAACTCATCGTCATCATCATAAACATCGTCATGCACCATAGCTAGTTTGTTCACTTCATGACATGTTGCCTTCGGAGCGCAAGGCTCCTCTTCCCCACTTGAAGCACAAGCATGGAGTGCTCCCCCTTTCGAAACACAAGCCAGGCTTGTGCCCATGAAATAAATAAACAAATCGCAATGGACATGTCATTGACCAACGCGATTGTGACTGAGCTTGCGTTTCCTGATGAGACACAGCTGTGGCAAATTGCGAGCGGCTCCTCAAGCAAGGGGCAACTGTATTGAATCATCGTCTGAACGCAGTAGCGACTTGTATGACACTATTCGTATTGAGGTTTATATGAGCAGAGTTGATTTATCAATCACATGGCATATGCTATAGCTCGTTCTAGCATGAAGGGCTTGGTATCTTGGATACTGATCCACGAACTCCCCCGTAGATTTTTTCGGGCCAGTGACAGTGGAGTGTTTACCACACCTGCAATATTTACATGGAGCGCTGGTCTGCCAACATTCAGGTGCTACGAGCATTGTGCTTGGACCTATGTTTCAGATTTTGAATATAATATCTAATGCAAGCGTGTACACCTTTCCCTTTAAGTGTTGCGCACTTGAACTTTCCAATTGGTGCGAATGGGCCCATCTTTGAATTGCGCGTGGGCAAGGGGTGCAACAATGACCATTGTCGTGTTCTGGATCTTTGCTGGTGCGAACTCTAGTCAGCTGGAATCCCACCTTCTGGAAACAGTTTCAGGCGAAGGGTAACTCGAAACATGCTTTCTCGTCATGATCACGGTGCTGGCGCGTGGTAATATGGTTTTGTTAGCATGTGGTGGGTGCCGATTGTTTGATCTAGTGAAGGTCAGTGCGCAGAGACGAGTTTGGCTTGCGTTAGCGTGGTCAGCCCACCATCTTGCATGGTAGTGGTGGCATATGGGGCAAGCGGGCGGTCTCTCCCCCATTCAACAATTCAGCACGCGTCAGCACATGACTTTTTGTTTTATGTCGGAGCGCGACCAATAATTTCATGGCGCGCGCACCAACGCGCCGCGTGAATGTGACAGCCGCTGCTGATAGGACCAAGAACATTCAGTTGCATTCATGCCACATGAGGAACCAGCGCTTGCTTGCAATGCGGAGTTGCATAAGCATCTTCGCAACAGACGTAAATCACACTAACCAGATGCGCATCGCTACCTTTTTTATGCAGAGACCGTGCGCGTGGTGAGAATCCGTGGGGCTGGAATTGAGACATCGTGGGCTGCAGGGATGTGGTTTACTGTTGTGAGTGGCATGCGGGACTTTTGCTGCCATTCGAAACGCAGCGGCAGGCAAGTTTCATGTGTTTTCGTACACGAATGGGAGTCTGAACCGACAAGCCCGGCCTGGCCTTCGGACGCGTCTGGTGGTGTGACGGTTGGGAGCTCTTGAAAAAGGAGGAGGAAGAAGGAGGAGGAGGAGGAAACGTAGATGAGGGAGGAGGAGGAGGAGGAGGAGGAGGAGGAGGAGGGGGAGGAGGAGGAGGAAGGAGAAAGAGGAAAAGGGGGAGGAGGAGGATGAGGAGGGAGGAGCAGGAGGAGGAGGAAACGGAGAAGGAGTAGGAAGAAGAAGAGAGGAGGAGAACGCGGAGGAGGGATGGAAAAAGGAGGAGGAGGAAGAGGAATACGAATACTGAGAAGAAGACGAGGAGGAGGAAAAGGAGGAGGAAGAGGAGGAAGAGGAAGAAAGAGGAGGGAAGAGGGATGGGGAGGAGTAGGAGGATGAGACACCGGAGGAGGAGGAGGAGGGGGAGGAGGGGGAGGAGGGGGAGGAGGAGGAGGAGGAGGGGGCGGAGGAGGAGGCGGCGGAGGAGGAGGAGGAGAAGGAAGAAGGGGAGGAGCTGGAGGAGGAGGAGGAGGAGGAGGACGCGGAGGAGGGGTGAGGGGTGGAAAGAGGAGGATGATGAGGAGGAAGAGGAGGAGCAGGAAGAAAACGAAGACGAAGAAGAGGAGGAGGAGGCGACACAGGAGGAGGAACAGGAACAGGAACAGGCTATCCCACGTAGTGGTTCGAGAATTACTGGCCATGAGTGAGCTTCTCAGCAGCGCTGAGAGCTTTTGGCCATAACCCATCTTCGATACGAGATAAATATTCACGTCGATGGGATTCAGGCTTATGGGAACATGGTTTCGACAGCTCACGCATAGTAACATGAGCATAGAAACCACAAGCTTGACAAAACCAAAGATGATGGGCCCTCTGGAATCTCATGGAGTGCGTCTCGTGAGCCCACAATGTGGAGCCGCCCCCTCAGGGGAAGGGCAATATACTTATCATTAACGAGGGTCGGGGTGAAACACGGGGACTCATGCCACTCCTTCATAGTGGCCCAGGTGGCTGAACCGAAACAACAAAGACACCTTTTTCCTGGACTCATCGAGCTGGTGGCAGGAAGAGAAAGCAGCCATGAAGGCAGGGGCAGGAGGACGAGTGGGGGGACGAGAGGGCCCCGCTCTCCTGCCTCCGCCACCCCGCTCCTCGGCCTGCATGGCGTCCAGGGACGCACGTAGCAGGCGATGCCGCACCTGCCAGGCTCTCTTCTCCACGAACATGACCTGATGCCTTGTAGCCTCTGGGATCTGGGCGCGGGTGGCAACCTCTCCCGCGAGCACATCCGCAACACCATTACCTGCAACAAGAGCAGAGGGAATGGGGCGATCAACGACATCAGAACTCGATAAATGAGAGTTGGTGAAAATCATGGCAATCTCTCCAACCCTCTGTGCCAGAAGCTTTGAAACTCTCAACCACAAGTCGGCGTCGGCACCACATGGCACCTCGCATTTTCCGCCGTAAAATCCTCGGATCACCGACTCGTTGTCGGCCACATAACAGATAAGGCCGACTGTGGTGCGCATAGCTAACTCGAACGCCATCAATCCACCACGAGGTACTGATTGGCGGCAGCCTGGTAGCCGCCCAAAAGCAGACGACCGAATAGAGAGTGGGAACAAACAATCGAACGTGACAGTAGCTACACCGACACGGCGAAACCTGCTTTCACCTGAAGTTTTCCCACCAGAAGCGTCGCCGAAGACCAGGAGCGGGTTCCCAGGCTCCCCACGGCCCATGGAACCAGCACTCAAATCATTGCATCCAGACGTCCACCAGAATTTGGTGTCGGGAGGAGGAGGAAGTGCAGTGACGGATGCTGGGATAAGGCCACGTAGCCAGAAAGAAGGTGAAGCTTCTGCTTGAGTGAACGCTTCTGCAACAAGATCCTGTGATTGCTCATAAGCCGCAGCGCCAACATTATCTTCGCAACCCCAGGCACGATGAAACGCCGTTTCAGGATACTTCTGGCACCGTGGACAGAGGTCGTTAAAGCTGGCGTCAAGCTCGGAATTAACTCGAGCCCTGGGCCAAATACCCCCAACAGCAGTCGACGCCATACGTTCACTCAAGCGTTCGCCTTGCGAAACCAGCTTAAGCTGAGGAATATGCCTGCGATAAGACGCGTTGTCCACGCCATTCTGAACTCCATCACCACACCAGTGCTCAGCCGCGCGATGCCACAACTTAGACTGGATAGATGACATAACGTCACGGATAACAGGCTCTGGAGAATCTAAACTAATATTACCCGAGAGCCCTTCTTCGGGAAACCTCCAAGCCCCCAAATCTCCAGGAAAGTCAGAAGGGGCCTTCCAATGATCGGGCCCCAGGGGTTCCCATCCAGCCTCCAGCAAGTACAGCATGATGGCCCCCATGGATCCCCTAACGTGACGCGACCGATGCTGAGGAGCGGCCTGCTGAAGCTTGCGCGACAAAACATGCCAGGCCCTGCGAACTCCTGAACGGATGGAAGGTTGCATGGTCCATTGCCTCATCCAAAATTCGAAACACAGCAGAGGAAAATACACAGCTGGGTCACCCATGGGAGCCCTTAAATCCAGGAGGGTCGTGAGGCAACGCCCTTTTTCACCAGATCCACAAACGGCCCCCATTTGACGACGGCAACGGACCATAGCTGATCCAAATACACCATGAACTTGATGTGCGTACAGCTGCGCTGCAAGAGTGCCTGCTCTCTCAAGCTTGGCTGTAACAGCATGCTTGCGTGCAGCGCGGGCGAAACGAAGTACTCTGGAATGCATTGCCACGCCTTTGACCACGCGCTTAGTCCGATTGCCTCGGGCATGCCTCCTGCCTCCTCCCAAATCCGTTCCCAAATAGCCTGCCGGCGCCACTGCCGGAACTGTAATTCCTGCTTGTGACAGTCGGCTGGCAATGAACTTGGCATCAGGAATATGCGAACAGATGATCACCGACTTTGGCGACACACGAAACTGGACGCTTTGCAGGCCGAGACAAGTGGCCAAGAGACTTTTAAACAGCTGCTTGCGAATGCTCGCCCTGGACCCAACAACTCTTTGTGACAGACCGTCGATCCAGGTCCTGGTGGACATGTTTTCGCGTGCAATCGCAATGCGATGGATAACAAAAAACACTAAACACCTGGCTAACCTGGTCCCAGAACGGAGTCCTTGGCTAATGGGCCGTGACGGGCAACACGCTCCTGCATATGAACCACTCTGCCCCAAAGTACGAGGCGAGACACATAGAAGCAGTAAAATCCTAGCCTCAAGGCGGTCCGAATAAGCGCCACCCATTCCATCGAATCGTACAAGATCCCTCCATATCCAAAAGACCTTTACCTGAGGGAACCCCCAGCGCGCCAGTCACCTCATCCTCCAAGACACGATGGAATGCTTCCTGCAAGGCCCCGTTGCCTTTGACAGCTGCGTCCCAGCTTGGCTCATTGGCCAAACTCCACGCTTGAACGACAGGCTCCCTGGCTTTAGACCAAACACGGGTAAACATGGTGAGAACTTCGATCACTCTATCCCCTTTGGACTTCTTGGGCAAAAGCCTCCCAGTAACCAGAGACACTTGGGTGGGCCAGACCAGAGTTTCTTCCACAACCGTAAACAGAACGCGCAGCTCGCCAAGAGCCAAGTCTGGTAACCTCTCGTAATCCAGTGGAGTGAGGACATCCGCTCCTGAGCCTGCGCGAGGCTTGAAAGAATGCGCTGCTCTACGTATATCTGCAAGATCCAATTGTTCAAGCGGCTCTAAAGACGCCGCCGCACGAACTTCTTCAAACGCGCGACATACTGCATCGGTGTCCACTGGGCTGGGGTCCACAACTTGATAAATGGTTTAGCTTTCTGGTCCACCATGTCGATATGGTTGCAAAACACGGTGGTCTCAGTAACCATTTCATCGGCGACCTGGGGGTCAGCTCGAATCGCTCGATGCAGTGAACCCTCAGCCTCCTTGGTAGTAATCCCATCTTTAAGCTCGTCGAGAGAGGCGCGTAATGCCCTACGTCGGCATCGCGCTGCAACGCTCTGTGCTGCCTTGACAAACTTCTGGAGAATATTTGCTGAAACTGAAGCCCCTCTTTGCATCAGCATAGACCACGCTGCCCAAGACGGCTCCACCCCAGACCGAATGCCCGTATGGGCCCTGTCGGGGGCCTCATCCAGAAGATGCCGAAGCGCCACTCGTAGCTGCTCTCTCTGAACAACCCCATTGCCTTTGGGCCTGTTCCCCTGAATACGTTCCAATGCAACCGGAAGCTGTTCCCACCAGGTAGCAATCACATGGCTAAAAGGTGTTGCCCGAGACTTGCTTGGGACACGCACTTGTTGAACAACGAATGCGTGGCCCTGTGCCCTCGCAATGCCAGGTAGTGGTGCTATGCCATGATGATCGCATATCGTCAGCTCGACTGCCTTCACCCAAGAGCCATATAACGCAGAAGCCTGAGCTACGGATTGGGACCCGGGCCTGGCAGCTACGGAGGCAGCAAAAGCAGAGGGCGAGGACCGTTCCTCTGAGTGTCGGGTGCATCCTGCCGCCCTTGCAAACCTGACGTGTGTACACCTACGGAATTCTGCTCGTGCGCCCAAGTGTCCTCCTCGGATGGCGCATCGGGCAAATCATCAAGATCGGTGGGTGCGCTGACCTCTCGGGCACGTTTGCGTTCGTCGTCCTCGCGCGACCGCACGTCACCAAAGAGATTCGAATAATACTGCGACCTACGATCAGCAAGCGCTTCAGCCTTAAGCTTTCGCTGTGCCTTGGCTGCCTGAGACTTGGAGCCGTCGGTGGGCCTCGTGGTGGGTCTGGCGACTTGAGGTAGCTTCGTCGGGGGCAGAAGGGCCCTCTGGATTAACTGCTTACCTGCCGATCTCATCAGAATCTTGAGACCGCAGTGGGTTTTCCACGGGACCTTAAAACAAGCGAACTCGAATGAAAAAAGGGAGCTGCGGCCGCGCTGATGACGGCAAAGTCGATAGCAGAACCAGACTTACCCGTGTCACACGTGTATTCTGTACTAGGGTGCACAGGATGACCGCCTACGCGAGTGAAAAATCTAGCTTTACCGAGAACAGCCGCGGACATGTTGAAATCTCCCACAAGGACCCATGGAAGTTTCAGCGCGGCCAAAAAGGCCCCCAGCTTACTGAACCTAGCAAGGTTCATGCTGGCCATGCCGACCGAAGTGAACGCGTAAAATGAAACTAAATCGTACGAGTACCCAGACATATGTATATGTACAGCCGAAAAACCATATATTGCAACTTGGCCATCGTACTGGAACTCCTGAACACGATCGAGCTGGAGAACGAGGGGGTGTGCTTGCCTGTGGCCAGGCGTCAAAATCCACCTCCCCCCCCCTCCGTGTCACGATCTTGACCGAGCACCGTGACCGCGCGGCCAGTCTTGCGAGCTGGGTTCATATGCAATCTGATATTGGTTCGACGAGCCTTTTTTAAGCCAGGTGGCCGAATTAGAACGTGAAACATGCGTCTCAGCAACAGCGCAGACGTCTTCTTTGCCCGCCCCGAAGTTGGCCACGATGAAGTCCCACACCTTGTCGCCCATGGACGTGACATTCCCGAACAGCACGGTGGAGAATTCTGGCAACTCAGGACGGTGACGTGGCTCGTAGGCCACTCGTGGGGACTTTGAAGTCCCTAGTCACAGCTCATGATCAGGATCTGGTCCCGCAGCTTGCTCCGCATGCCTCCGGGCGATGAACTGTGCCTGCGAAATCTTATCAGCCTCTGCCGCGATCTTGGTAACACTTTCGGCCTTGACCTTGGCCTCGTCGTCGGCAGATGGCGTAGGGCACGAACCTCCACCAGTCGCACCGGCTGTAGCTGCAGGAGTGCTCCCTGGAGGTGAACTGCCACCTGCTTCACCTGCACTGTTGCGTCGCTTCTTGGCCAACCTCTGAGAACTGGCGGCCTTGGTGGCCATAGCACGCTCAACCAGCTGCGTGACCTCGTCGGCCTTGGTGGAGATCGACGCCTTCTGCGCCTGCAACTCGACCAGGCACTTCTCTAACAATTCGCGCTCGGACTGCTCACACTCGATCTGGTCCAAGTTGTTGAACAAATCTTCGTCGACGGAAACACCCTCGAGCGTAGCCACCGCAGCTGCCGCCTGTGCACGGGTGAGGGCTGTCTCAGCCACCAACTTGGATAAATTAGCTTCCTTGTCCCGTGCGGCTGCCAATTTTTTCCAATCGCAATACTGACGTGACCGCCTGCTGGTGACGGTTCTTCGCATCTCTCCATGTGCCATCGGCCTGCTGCATGGCCTGGACAACATTGGCAGCACCTAGCCCCTTCTGGGCTTGGAGCCGATCGAGCTGCTGCTGACGACTGGCACGCAATTCAGGATCACGAGCTGCCTGGAGAGCTGCATGCAGATGCGAGGCCACTGACTGCTGATCTCTCTGAACACCTGCAGATCCGCGCGGGGACGTGTTGGGAGTGGAATGATGTGACCCTCCGCCTCCTTCGTGAGTGTCCTGCCCCTCAGCGAACCGAACCGATTTCCGCAGGGCACTCTTGGGCGTGGACTCTCCACTTCCACTTCCACCGCCAGATGCCGACAGCTTCTTATTGGGCTTATATAGCGAAACCTTCTTGCCACAAACACATGTTTGGCCTCGGCCGATCAGCTTCTCATTGTATTCCTGTCGCCCACAGTGCTGACACTCTGACCACAATCGGCTCATGGCTATCCTCGGCTTTACCCAACCAAAGCTGGAGAGTTGGGCTAGACTCTCGTCTGAGGTTGTCCCTCAAGCGCCACGGGGAGGCACCGAGGAAGCGCTAACGCGCGGCCTCTCCTCGGGGGAAGAGGACTTGGTGCTTGCGCCTGAATGGCTTGAGGACACAGGAGGAGGAAACGGAGGAGGAAGAGGAGGAGGAGAAAGTGGAGGGAGGGGGAAGAGGAATAGTGGGAGGAGGAGCAACATGAGGAGGAGGAGGAGGAGGAGGAGGAGGAGGAGGAGGAGGAGGGGGATGATGAGGAGGAGGACGATGAGAAGGAGGAGGAGGACGAGGAGGAAGAGGAGGAGCACGAGGAGGAAGAGGATCAGGAGGAATAGGAGAAGGAGGAGGAGGAGGAGGAGAAACAGGAGGAGCAGCAGGAGGGGGAGGAAGAGGAGAACGAGGAGGAGGAGGAGGAGGAGGAGGAGGAGCGGGAGGAGGAGGAGGAACTGCGGCTGGACCACCGAAGGTGGCATGTGCGGGCCTGCGGACAGACCCGTCTCGTTCGCAGGAGGACGGGGGACGAGGTGTGCCCGGTTCCTCCTGTTCCGCCGTTGTGTCCCCCGTCACCCCCGCTTTCTTCCGCGTCCTCCTCCTTCCTCGCCAGTCATCGCTTCTCCCCCCGCACCGTGCTTTTTGTCCCTCGGGTAGGAGGCATAGCGACGGAGGGGTAAGCGTCGTTCGTGTGTCGGTGAGCTTTCCGCGGGGGGGAGGGAGAGGGACACAGAGAGAGAGAGAGCGACACACACATAAGCATAGTAGTACTACTACGGTTACATACGCATGGATATACATGTGCATCTACAGCCACGCGTACGCTTACACATGCATATCCATATGCATTCACCCATACGAATACACATGCATACGCAGCGATATGAACATGCATGGGCACGTACACACTCATGTCTGCTACCATATTCACGTACTTGCACGCATACATCAACCCATATATCTGCATTTGCATACACGCATGCATATGATGCACATTTACATGTGCACATGCGTGCCCGTATGCTCATTCGTATTCATGTACGCCTGCTTGTACATGTGCATGCACATGTATACACATGTACAAGTATTTCGTCACATGTACATAATTACGCGAACAGGTCGTATACATAACACGGAATGCACACAGTGACAGACATGCACACGCACGTGCACATGCATTTACATATGCGTATTCAGTTACATGAAACATGCACTGATGTGTACATACGCACGCAACCCGCATATGCGTATACATGCGGAAATATGCATGCATGTATACAGTAACAGCTACCTATATATATATATATATATGTACACATGCATGTACATGACGAATTGCATCTGCATTTCCACTGAACTGTGGTTTTGCAGTTTTATTCGCATGTACATGTACGTTTGCATATTACGCGCAGTTGCAACTGCATGCACACATATATGTACATGAACATGTGCGTTTACATAATCACATACATCTACATCTACATATACACATACACATGCATGTACATCTATACATGCATCCACACATATATATTTACATGATCTGAGGACTGACGCCAAGATCTGGTACTATGCGCTGTTGTTCAAAGAGTGCGAGTACACACATACACATACACTGTGCGATTTCAGCAGCGAGGCCTAAACGCTTCTCCTGCTCTCAAACACAGATCGTCGTCTTTGTGCCAGTGTGGCCACCGTGCGGCTCGCGCGCATCCGTCCACTGCTGGATGAGCCTGCGGCCGATCGTCTGCCTAGGCATCTACCTACAAACATGCTGTCGACACCGATGAATTATCTGGGTCCCCCCTTTTGTGTACGTGGTTGAACCATCCATGTGGTGGGTCCAGAACTGCACGTAATTGGGAGGCAGATGCTTTCCGTTTTCCTTGGGCTCATGGGCGACGTAATCTTGGATGCCGCCATCCCAGGTGTCAAGGTGTTTTTTGGGGTTAAGCCCCAGTATGTATGAGCGGGCGCCGTCAGCATGCAGAACAGCACCGCGCCCCTTCAACCAGTTTGTCGCAACGAGGTGCCACTCTGATTTCTTGGAAGGCCCAGGACCAGGAGCCCTCCTGTTCATAAGATTGTGCTCCGTGCGGGGAATAACTAAGCTGCTTGGTCTGCTCTGCTGGACTCTGCCCGCCCACTGGGGCCATCTGATTCTGTCCTTGGCGTTGTCGGTGGCGCACTCCTTTCCCAAGTCGGTTTCGTCCGCCTCGACGTCGCGCCGCTCTTTTGATATTGTTTACAAATTGGATATCTCCTTTCGGGCGACGGCGTCCTTCGCCAAGCAAGCGTCGAGTCGCAGTGACATTTCGCCGATGAGCCAGGCGCTGCCCCCCCCTCAGCACATGATTCTGCCAGTGCGTCAAGCCCGATTAGAACCAGCACCTGGCTTCGGAGCGATGATGCACTGTGCCCCGGGCTGGTCGTGACAACAGGGTGTGTGGCATGAGGAAGGATGAACCGCTCGCGCCCGATTTCTTCCTCGCGCCTGTATGCTTTGGTGCCGCCGGCGAGATGCTCTCGCGGACCGACGTGCTCCGCGCCGCAATGCGGGCACTGGCTCTGCGTCTACTTCTTCAAGAAGCCATCCTTGGTGAGGCGCGTAATCGAAGCCTTCCCACTGGCCGCCACAATCGAATTCATATAGCCAGTCCAGGTGGCGCAATATTGGCGAGATCGCGCAGTTATGCTGCGGCGAGCGCGTGGTGTATTCTGCCGCGCGCTGGACCATTTCTCCTTGCGCAACTTCGGGCGAGCATGCGTCCCTGCTTTGCCCTTCTTGGGAGCGCAGTTGTTGCCCGCGATTGACCCTGCCGCGGCGGGTCGCCTGATGGCCGCTCCTGTAGCGCTGCCCTGAGCTTCCGCTGGCGACGGCGGGGGCGGCGGCCGTCTCTCGAAGTAGTGACGCAGTAGGAACCCGTTGGCTTTTTCCTCTCGCCGGATGCAACGAAGCCCAGGGAGGCGCGCGAACCATGGCATACTTTCCACGCGGGACCTTTGGTGGGGCCCTCTATGGGCCCACGAAGCGCTGTGATGGGTGGTGGCTGACGCATGCGGGCGGTGACAGTGGGACCTTCGGTGGAGCTCCCCATGGGGTCACGAGGCGCTGTGCTGGGTGGTGGCAGACGCATGCCGGCGGTCCCGCTGGGACCTTCGGTGAAGCTCCTTATGGGTCTTCGAAGTGCTGTACTGGGTGGCAGCTGACGCTTGCGGGCGGTGCCGATGGGCCCGTCGATGGGGCTCCCTATGGGCCCACGAAGCGCTGTACTGGGTGGTGGCTGGCGCATGCGGGCGGTGCTTCTGGGGCCTCCGGTGGGGCTCCTTGTGGGGCCACGAAGCGCTGTACTGGATGGTGGCTGGCGCATGCGGACGGTGCCACTGGGGCCTTCGGTGGGGCGCCCTATGGGCCCACAAAGCGCTGCGCTGGTTGGCGGCTGACGCATGCGGGCGGTGCCAGTGGGACTTTCAGTGGAGCTCCCTAGCGGGCCACGAGGCGCTGTGCTGGGTGGTGTCTGACGCATGCGGGCGGTGCCGCTGGGACCTTTGGTGGGGCCCTCTATGGGCCCACGGAGCGCTGTGCTGGGTGGCGGCTGACGCATGCGGGCGGTGCCAGTGGGACCTTCGTTGGAGCTCCCTGTGGAGCCACGTGGCGCTATGTTGGGCGGTGGCTGACGCATGCGGGCGGTGCCGCTGGGGCCTTCGGTGGAGTCCCCTATGGGGCCACGAAGCGCTGTGCTGGGTGGTGGATGACGCATGCGGGCGGTGCCAGTGGGGCCTTCGGTAGAGCTCCCTATGGGCCCACGAGGCGCTGTGCTGGGTGGTGGCTGGCGCATGCGGGCGGTGCCACTGGTGCCTTCGGTGGAGCCCCCTACGGGATCATGAAACGTTATGCTGGGTTGGTGAAGCGCAGGGAGGAGGGAAGAGGGGGAGGAGGAAAAAGGAAGGAAAGAGGCGGGAACAGAAACACGCGGGACGCCGTGTCTTCAAAACAAGGACCCAACACCACATGAGGTTTGGGAAACCACGATTCCTTTGGCGGCTGTCTTGTACAGGTTTTTGTCGTGTGGTGGCCTTGCAAAAATATTCCTCCTGTAGCGACCTTACACAATAATTCGAACAAGGGGCGTGTCGAACAAACCCTTCAGTGGAAAGCACCACAACGCACAAGTTGTTCATCTCGTGCACGACTTCAGCATACACATTTGTGTATACATATACCGAGGAGAGAGATATAGAGAGAGATACCTATATCTATATATATATAGAGAGAGAGAGAGAGAGAGAGAGAGACAGAGAGAGAAAGAGGCAACGACACACACATAACTATGTACATATGAAGGGAACGAACGAAATACCAAACAAGCAGCAATACATCTACATGCGAAAGAGGGGGAGAGATATCTAACGGTAGTGACCTATCTTTGCGTTCACATACATGGAGAGGGTGGGAACGCGAGAAAGAGAGAGACATATAGAGAGAGAGAGAGGCAAAGAGAGGAAGAGAGAAAGAGAGAGAGAGAGAGGAGGGACAGAAAGAGAGAACGAGAGAGAGAGAGAGAGAGTGAGAGAGAGCGAGAGAGAGTGAGAGAGGAGGAGGGAGAAGGAATGATAGTTTCGATGATGTGCGTCCCTGTGTGCAGTTCCACGAACGCGTACTCTGTTGAAGCAGTTCTCCATGCATATAAAAAGAGCGTCACGAGTCGCCTCCGCTGGGCCTGGCAGGCAGATCTCCGCTCTCAGGCCGCCAGCGCGCCCGTTCGCACGAGCAGCGGGGGGCGGCGAAGACGCCGCTCGGGATGGCGATTTCCCCCCCTCCCCCTTAGGACGCCCCCCAAAGACCGAACCTCGTCCACGTCCTCCGCTTCTTTCTCCCCCTCCCCTTCCCTTCCCTCTCTCCCCTCCCATCCCCCTCTCCCCTCCCCTCCCCTCCCCTTCCCTCTCTCCCCTCCCCTCTCCCCTCCCCTCCCCTCCCCTCGCCCCCCAAAGAGCGAAACTCGTCAACGTCTTCCGCTCCACTGGATTCGAATTTTATTCGATGCCTGATTTGATTGCACGTGTTTTTTCTGGTTCGGCAAGGTCTTTTGAATTAAGTACATTTTTATGCGAGCAGCTCCAAATAGGCGGCAGCGGTTTTTGTTTGACGGTGGCGCAGCAAAAACTCGCATCGATGCGACTCGAGATTGGACGCTCCGTATCGAACGAAGTATCCGGCACGTTTTGGTACGCCCCTTTCCTGCCTTCTCTCCCCCATGATCTGTCCTTCCTCCTCATCCTCCCCCTCCCCGTCCACGTCCCCCTTCCCCCCATTCCCGTCGCGCGAGGTCACCAGTCCGCTCTTCAGCCAGTGGCCCGACATGAATTTTCTCAACCCGGACGAGCTCGTCAGGACGCCGGGCGTGAGGATGAGGAGGGAGGAGGGGAGCATGAGGGAGGAGGGGAGGAGGCCCGACTCTGCAAAAACGGCGTCCCGCATCCAATTCTACGGAAGCGGGCGTTCCACATCGTGTTCTCGCCGAGAAAACCTTCGCCGATTTCTAGCCGCGACCACCCGAGACCCCCAAGCCTGGGCGTTTGCCAAGAGCGAGCCCGAGGCAGGCGAGCACGTGGCAGGGGACGGGCCTGCTGAGGCCCGTCGCCGCTGGGCCCTCCGGGCCCGTCCTCTTCTGGATGGCCGCAGGGCGCACAGAGTGCCTTGCCCAGCCCTTCTTCACCTGGACAGCAAGCGGTAGGTCAAACGCCACCCTGAGAAAGGAAGAGGCGTGCCTGAGGCACGCCTTTTCCTTTCGCAGGGTGGCGTTTTACAGCCCACCTCGCACGGCGATCCGTGGGAGCGTTGCCGATCGGGCTTGGCGGGCAGATTTTTCTCGAAGTTGCAGCCTTCCCGGCCTCGTGAGCGGCCAGCCGGTGCAGGGCCAAGCTGTGTGTGGTGTAAGTTCCTCCGCGCCTCGGCCGCGGGCAGGCGGGGGCCGTGAGGCCGAGGTGGCCGTCGATGCGCCGTGGCGGGAGGAGGAGGAGGAGGAGGAGGAGGAGGAGGAGGAGGAGGAGGAGGAGGCTGAGGAGTAGGAGGAGGCGGAAGAGGAGGAGGAGGAGGAGGAGGAGGAGGAGGAGGAGGAGGAGTCTCGCCCACGCAGGGCTCGGGCTCGGGTGGGAGCTCGCCGAGGTCGATGATGCTGAGCGCCTCCGCACCTATACCGTCGCGGGCCTTGTCGTCACTCGGCATCGCTTCGTGCATTCTGCCAACATGCCTTGCAAGCCTCGCGATGTGGTGGCTGTCTTCAAGTAACAGTATGCCATCTGGGCTCGCGCGTGCCAGCTGAGCTCCTGCCTTGACCTGCTGGTCTGCCTTGCGGTTGCCGTCCAGCTGCATTTGGGTGATGAGGCCGTCCGCCACCGCCGTTTGGCCCAGGTGCGGATGGACCTTGATGAGCTGGACACCCTTTAGCTTGTCGCCTAGCCCTGCCCAGCGATGCGCTCTCGCCTCCTTGGGTCCAGCTGCCCTGAGCGGTGCCATGGCGCAGCGGATTGGGTCCAGGAAGTCGATGTGCAATTTTTTGTCGCCGCCAGCGGTCTTGTCCGTCAGCATCTTGATCGCGTAGTTCTCTCCGTTTCTCGGGAGCTGCTCAGGCCCCTGATCGAGTGGGACCGCCCTCTGCGCCGCTGCCAGGAATCGGCGGTTTGCGTCATACACCACCATCGCCCAGCCAGCTACGCGAAGGGTCTGGAAGGCCTGGTCCATGCCTGAGCCGTACACGAAGACAAGGGAGCCAGGATCCAGGTACGGGCCCATCTGGTCCCACGGCGCAGTGCAGCGAAACTCCATGCCGCGCGTCCTGTTCGCCCCATGCCTCGTGGGCCACGCACTTGTAGCGCCTGTGGAGGAGACGGCCATCCTAGAAAGAGCAATGCTGGCAGTGCTTGGGCACGGTGGGATCTTTGGCTCCAGCCCTGGCACGGCACCAGAAGACGCTCTGGACCAGGCCTCTGAGGGCCCTCCGCTGGTGCTCGCCCCAGACTTTCGATTGGTGGTGCAGGAGCTCCATGACTGTTTCCCAAAGTGGTGCCACTTCCCAGTTCCACATGACGCTGGCGAGTGCCGTCTGACGTCGTACACCGCGCCCATGATACCGTGGATCTGGAACGGGTTCTCCCCGACAAAGCCCCAGCCGTTCCTCCTCACTGTGGGGACCAGGGCCGAGATCGGGTCCCTGATCAGCCTCCAGGGGTGCGCTGCGTGCGTCGTAGCAAGCCCTTTGCGTAGGCAGGTGCGGGCAACTCCTTCAGGTAGTAGTCCAGACCGTACCATTTCCACGTCTGCCGTGATCGTCGTCTCGGTCGTGCTGACCAGTGGGTCTTTGTGCTAGCCCTCCCATTGTAATAAGCTGGCAGGCCCCAGTGCTGCTCCCCTGTGTAGGCGGCCTTGCGACTTTACCGCCCCAGCCCGAAGCTGCCTGAGGCGCCCATCTGGTACCTCGCATTCCCGTGTCAGACGATCCCCACGTGTGGGGTCCCTCTTTGAATTCGAGCACGGGGGGCACCTTGTTGGAATCGACGGGCGCGCTTGCGGCCCTGGCGTGTCGCCATGGCTTCCCGGTCCGTCGAGGTGGCCGCGCGCCTGTAGCATCGCGCCGTCGCATCCCCGCCCTGGCCCCTGTTGCTGCTCACGAAGTCCGAGAACTGGAGGTCCCAGCCCGCCTGGTGCGTGAGCTCCAGTCTGAGCGCTCTGGGAGTCGCCAGCGCCTTCGTCTTCTCCTTGCTAACTGGCAGCTCGGCTTCGGCTTCGGCCCCCCCGCCCCCCCATTCTTTCTCCCCCCTGCTTGCTGGCTAATTCGTTTCAACGGCGCCCCCGTTTAGCTTCCCTCGCCAAAGCAGGCCCGGTTTGCCGCGCCCGGCTGCTGGGTTGCCACCTTGAGCTGCTGCCGACCGCGCGGCCCCCCACGTCGTCCACCGCGTTCGGGACGCGGGCGGCGGGTGCCGCTTGAGCTGCTGCACGGGGCACCGCGAGCAGCAGGAGTTTGGTCAGCGCTGATGGGTCGGTTATCCACCACCACCACCAGAAGTTGGAGGGGGGAAGGAGGTGGAGGATGAGGAGGAGGAGGACGAAGAGGAGGAGGTGGAGGAGGATCCCCTCCCCCTCCTACTTCTTGTGGTGGCGGTGGAAAACAATCCCACCAAGCGCCGTGGCGCAGGAGCAGCCGGCCACCAGCGTGCCATTTTCCGGGGCCTCCAAGAGGGGGTCCGAGCAGACGCGGTTTCTCCGCGCCCACGTCGCCGATACATCGCCGACGTCGCCAGCGCATTGCCGATGCATCGCCAATACATCAGCGATGCCTTGGCGATTCGGCGCGATCCTTCGATCCCATCGACTCGGACCCCATCCAGGAGGCCTCTACCTTGGCCGATATGGCGTCGCTGACAGTGGTACCAATGCGAGCCCTCTTCGGTGCCATATCTTTGCAGCCAAGCGTTTTTTTGGCATGGCCTGGTCGAAGCCCCAGGCGTCGGCCTCTGATCCGCAGCTCGTCGTGCCCAGTGTGCTCGTAGTACCTGGCCAGATCCTCGTAGAAAGACGCCGCCTCTATTTTGGTATCCTTGGCGTGGGGCCCGAACGCGTTGTGCATCCAGGCTGCTTTGTCGCAGTCCCTGGCCGAGAATGTGCCCCAAAAAGCTGTTTGTTCGATCGAGCACTCCCAGTGTGCATATTCGTTCTGTCGCATTCGGGACGGCGCCCTCGCCAGCGTCGGCATGAGACCGACGGGTCACTGCCCACCGTCAGGTTTTGGTGAGGATGGTGAGAAGTAGTGTTGCTGGCGGGGGGGATGAGGATGCGGATGGTGGTGGTGATGGTGAGGAGGAGGAGGAGGAGGAGGAGGAGGAAGACCAGTGTAAACCGAACACCCGTCAACGATAATGCAATAAACCCTGTGCAAGCTCCCACGTCAAAGGCCCCTACCAGGATTCATGTCCACTGAAGGAAAAGCCCCGTTGCAAACGACCGTTTGAAAATCCTGAACTGCGCCTGAAAACCATTCCTTGAATTTCGCGCCGCGATTCACCCCTACTGTTGCGTCTCGACGATCCTGAATCGTGCCAGAAAGCCGTTCCTTGAACGTCACCACCACGAGTCAACGTAATTGTTTCGCCCTGACAGTCCGACATCGTTGCAAAACATCATTTCTGGTACGTTACATTTGAGAATCCTTGAAACTGTTGTAGAGTCTTGCCGCGAATGTGCGCGGCGCTACGGCGAGATCCACACTTCGAAAGGGAACCACCGTCCTTCCCGTGAAGCTCTTGGTGAAGCTCTTGCTATTTGTTATCACGAATGTGTGCGGCGCTGGGGGCAAGGGCCACATTTGGAAGGCGGCCCGCCTTAAATCCGTGGATCTCCTGCAAAGTTGTTAGACGGATGTCCGCGGGGCTAAGGCGAGAACAGTATTTTGACAATGCCCCGTCCTCAATCCGCGAAGCTGATGCACGCTTTGAAGACGAGAACGCAAGGCGCTAAAGCCAGAGCCACTTTTTTACATGGCCTGCCCTCAGTCCTTGAAGCTGTTGCAAAGTCTCAGTGTGAATGTGCGCGGCGCTGCGGCGGGAGCCGCATTTTGAAGAGGAGCCGCCCTCCATCAGCGAATCTTCTGCAATGTGTAAGACGGATGGGCGCGGCTCCAAGGCGGGAACCTCGGTTTGAAAACGTCGTACCCTCCACCCGGGAAGTGCACGCAGATCTTTAAGGCGGGTGTGCGTGGCGCTCTGGCGAGAGCCACATCTTGAAAGCGGCCTGACCTCCGTCAGTGAAGCGTCTTCCATTTGTTCAAGGCGGGCGAGCGTGGCAGCGAGGAGAGAGCAACGTGTTAAAAACGACCCGCCCTCCATCCGTGAAGCTCACGCAGCTTGTGAAGGCGGGTGTGCGCGGCGCCGAGATGATGAGAGCCACATGTTGAAAGCGACCCGCCCCCCGTCCGTGAAGCTGCTGCAGATTCGTTGCTTCGGGGCCATAGATGGCGAGGGTGTCTCAGACGCCCCCCCCCCGGCCCGCCCGTTCGACTGGCCTCGGGGTGCGACAGGGACAAGTTATGTGTAATCGCGAGAATGAGGGAGGAAGGAAGGAGGGAAGGAAGGAAGGAAGGAAGGAATGAGGCGGAGGAGTCGGCTGCAAGGGGCAGCATCATCCAGAACGACTCCAAAGCGGACTCGCGCGCCCCAGAGCTCCAGAGCGGGTGCGTGCGGGCGAATGCCACGAAGGAGATCTACTGGGAGCCCTCGGAGGATCCCACGCCCTGCCGCCCGTCGCCGTCGTGGTGGACGTCGTGGTGGCCGTCGTCTTCATCGTTGTCGGCGTACTCCTCCTCATCCTGCTTCCTCCTCCTCCCTCACCCCACCACCTCCTCCTCCTCCTCCTCCTCCTCCTCCTCCTGTCCTCTCCTCCTCTATGATGTATCATCCTTGTTGTTTGTTCTCTGGCGCGTGAGGGGATCGGAGGAGTGGAGAGAGAGGACGAGGAGGAGGTGGAGGAGGATGAGAATGATGAGGAGCATGGGGAGGGGGAGGAGGAGGAGCAGGCGGAGGAGGAGGAGGAGCAAGAGGACGAGGACGAGGAAAAGGAGGAGGAGGAGGAAGAGGAGGAGAGGAGGAGGAGGAGGAGGAGGAGAGGAGGAAAGGAGGCGGAAGAGGAAAGGAGGAAGAGGAGGAGGAAGGACGACTGATGATGATGATGATGAGGAGGAGAGGAGGCGGAGGCGGAGGAAGATGCTACTTATGCTGGGGGAGGAGGGGAAGGAGGAGGGGGAGGAGGAGGAGGAGGAGGAGGAGGAAGAGGAGGAGGAGGATAAGACGAGGGGAGGAGGAGGAGGAGGAGGAGGAGGAGGAGGAGGAGGAGGACGACGAGGAACAGGAGCAGGAGCAGGAGCAGGACCAGGACCAGGAGCAGGAGCAGGAGCAGGAGCAGTAGGCGCAGGAGTTCGAGCGACACTCAAGTTGGACAGCTCGAGCGAGTTGGCGGGCCCCGTCCGCTGCCAACCCTCCCCCCTCTCAGTCTCTCCCTTCCTCCTTCCGTAACTGAGGGTAGCCCCCCCTCCGCTCCCTTCTCCCCACCCTCCCTCCCTCCTCTCCCTCCCTCGCTCCATCCCTCCCTCCCCCTCCTCCCATAGTTACGGTCGGTTCGCGCGCCCACGTTCCTTCCCCTCGCTCGTTCCCTCCCTCCCTCCCTCCCTCCCTCCTCTCATATTCTTCAGGCTTACGCCACATCCGCCGACCCCTTATGAAGAATCGCGCAGTGGTCTGGTCGCCTCTTTGGGTGGTCTGAGGCCCCTGGGCCATTCTTGGGGCATTCTTGGGTTGTCTTGGGGCCCCTTAGGCCGTCCTGTGGCAGTATTGGGCTGTCTTGGGGCTCTCTTGGGCTGTCATCGGCCTCTCTTGGGCTGTCATGGGGCGCTCTGGGCGTTCTTTTCGGCCGTCTTGGCCGTCGCCATCTGTTGCCGAGGACTGTGGTATGCCCTTGGTGACCTCAGAACTGCTTTGCGGTGTCTTTTGGAACCGTCAGGGGCGGCCGTGGGGTGACCTTCGATCGTTTCAGGCCATGGTCAGAGACCCGCCGAAACGCCCTGCGGAAGCAAGTGACGAGCACGGCGGGAAGCGACGCAAGTTGCGAGGAATCTGACCGCGAGTCGCGCGCGTTGTCTTCGGGGCTCTCTTGGGCCGTCCTCTGCCCCTCTTGAGACCCGTCTTGGCGCCCTCTTGGGCTGTCGCGGGGCCCTCGTGGAGGCTTCTTGGACCGTCTTGGTGCGGTCTTGGGGGGCTCTGGGGCCGCCCAGGAGCGGGGAACACCCCAAAAGGCGCATGTGCGAGAAATATATACGTTTTACGAAGGGAACGGGCGTTTTTGTGCGTCTAGAGGCCCTCTTGTGGCGCATCGTGGATGCCTCTTGGGGCGTCTTGAGGGCCTCTGTAGCCGTCTGGAGGTCGTCGTCAGTGTTGTTGATCGCTCTTGGACCGTCGGGGACCATGTGGAGCTCTCTTCGAGGCCACTCGGGGCGCTCCTGGAGCGCTGTCGGGGCCGTTTTCGGAGCCCTTTTGGGCCGTCTTGGACGTCTGTTGGCCCGTCTTGGGGCCCTCTAGGGCTATATGGGGAACCCTCTTGGAGGCGTCTTGGGCCGTCTGGGAGCGGGTTTGGGGGGCTCTGGGACCGTCCAGGAGCGGGGGGCACCCCGAAAGGCGCACGTGTGAGACAAAATATACGTTTTACAAAGGGAACGGGCGGTTTTTTGCGTCTAGGGCCCTCTGTGGGCGCATTGTGGATGCCTCTTGGGCCGTCTTGGGGGCCTCTTCAGCCGTTTGGAGGCCGTCGTCGATGTTTGTGATCGCCCTTGGACGGTCGAGGACCATGTGGAGCTCTCTTCGAGGCCACTCGGACCGCTCCCGGGGCGCTCTCGGAGCCGTTTTCGGAGCCCTTCTGGGCCGTCTTGGACGTGTGTTTGCGCGTCTTGGGGCCCTCGAGGGCTATGTACGGACCCTCTTGGAGGCGTCTTGGACCGTCTGGGAGCGGGTTTGGGGGGCTCTGGGGCCGTGCAGGAGCGGGGGTCATCCTCAAAGGCGCACGTGTGAAACAATATACGTTTTACGAAGGAAACAAACGATTTTTTGCGTCTAGAGGGCCTCTTGGGGGGAATCTTGGATGCCTGTGGGGGCGTCTGGGGAGGCCTCGTGAGCCGTCGGGAGGTCGTCGTCGATGTTTCTGATCGCTCTTGGACCGTCTGGGACCATGTGGAGCTTCGGGGAGGCAACTCGGAGCGCTCCTGGAACGCTCTTGGGGCCGTTTTCGGAGCCCTTTTGGGCCGTCTTGGGTGCCTGTTGGCCCATCTTGGGCCCTCTAGGGGTCTGTGGGGGACCCTCTGCGAGGCTTCTGGGGCCGTCTGGGAGCGGGTTTGGGAGCCTCTTGGGCCGTCGGGGAGCATCGGGAAGATCCAAAGCTGATTTTTTTTTTAAAAATGTGCATTTCACAATGGGAATGGCCCAATTTTGGCGTCTAGGGACCCTTGTGGAACGCATCTCGGAGGCCCTCGGGGGAGCTCGTGGGGACCTCTTCTGCCGTCGAGGACGCCTCGTGGCCCGTCTTCGGGCAACTTGGACGTCTTGGAGCGCTCGTGGGGCGTCCCAAATCCATTTCAAAGCCACCAGACGCGTCCCTACACGCATTTCACGTGTTTTTCCACGTTTTTCGTCACCCCCCAAAGCGCACGTGTGAAAACAGATTAGTTTTATGAAGGAAACAAACGATTTTTTGCGTCTAGAGGGCCTCTTGGGGGGAATCTTGGATGCCTGTGGGGGCGTCTGGGGAGGCCTCGTGAGCCGTCGGGAGGTCGTCGTCGATGTTTATGATCGCTCTTGGACCGTCTGGGACCATGTGGAGCTTCGGGGAAGCAACTCGGAACGCTCCTGGAACGCTCTTGGGGCCGTTTTCGGAGCCCTCTTGGGCCGTCTTGGACGCCTGTTGGCCCATCTTGGGCCCTCTAGGGGTCTGTGGGGGACCCTCTGCGAGGCTTCTGGGGCCGTCTGGGAGCGGGTTTGGGAGCCTCTTGGGCCGTCGGGGAGCATCGGAAAGATCCAAAGCTGAATTTCTTAAAATGTACATTTCACAATGGGAATGGCCCAATTTTGGCGTCTAGGGACCCTTGTGGAACGCATCTCGGAGGCCCTCGGGGGAGCTCGTGGGGACCTCTTCTGCCGTCGAGGACGCCTCGTGGCCCGTCTTCGGGCAAACTTGGACGTCTTGGAGCGCTCGTGGGGCGTCCCAAACCCATTTCGAGGCCACCAGACGCGTCCCTACACGAATTTCACGTGTTTTTCCACGTTTTTCGGGAGCGGATGAGACCTCCGGGGGGTTCCGGCCCGTCCGGCCGGACCCCCCCCCCCCTCCAAATGGACCGGACCGGGCTCCCGGGGGAGGGGTTTGGGGAGGGGGAACATCTCACACGCCGATGAACCCCAAGGGGTCGGCGGATTTTACGGTCGGTTCGCGCCCCCTTTCTTTCCCGTCCCGCCTTCCCTCCCATATTTGACTGTAGGTTCGCGTGCTTCCTTCCTTCTCTCTTTCATTGCCCCCCCTCTTTTCTCTCCCTCCCTCCCTCCTCCCTCCCTCCCTCCATCCCCTACCATACATTACGGGCTATTTGCGCCCCTCACTCCTTCTCTCCCTCCCCCCCCCCTCCTTGTCATCCTCCCTCCTTCTTTCCCTCCCTCCCTCCCTCCTCCCATAATTTAAGGCCGACTCGCGCCTTCTTTCTTTCCCCTCCCTCCCTCCCTCCCGCCCCTCCCTCCCTTCCATGACTTACGGTAGGCTATCGCCCTTCACTATTTCTTTCTTTCCTTCCCTTCCTCCCTCGCTTCTTCCGTCCCCCTCTCCCTCCCTCCTTCCCTCTCTCCTCGCCCCCTCTCATCCTTCCCGCCCTCGCTCTCTCCCTCCCTCCCACTCTCCCTCCTTCCTCCCTCCCCCCTTCCATAACGCACGGTAGGTTCGCGCCCCTCCCTCCTTCCCTCTCCCTCCCGCCCTCCTTCTTTTCTGTCCCTCCCTTCCTCCCTCCTTCCCTCCTCCCATAATTTACGGTAGGTTCGTGCCTCCTTTTCTTTTGTTGTTTTCTCTCTCTCTCTCTCTTTCTCTTTCTCCTCTCTCTCTCTCTCTCTCTCTCCCCTCCCTCCCTCCCGCCCTCCCTCGCTCCTCCCCTCCCTCCCTCCCGCCCTCCCTCCTCCCCTCCCTCCCTCCCGCCCCTCCCTCCCGCCCTCCCTTCCCGCCCTCCCTCCTCCATAACTTACTGTAGGTTCGCGCACCCCCCTCTCTCCCGCCCTCCTCGCCCCTTCCCTCCTCTCTCCCTCCCGCCCTTCCTTCCCTCCCGCCCTCCCTCCTCGCTCCCTCCTATACTTTGCGGTTCGTTCGCGTCCCTCCCGTGCTCCCTCCTTCCCTCCCTCCTTCCCTCCCTCGCTCGCTCTCTCTTCGACCCTCGATCCCTCCCTCCCCTTACCGTACGGTAGATTCGTGCCCCTACTTCCCTCCCTCCCTCCGCCCATAGCTTACGGTAGGTTCGCGGCCCCTTGTTCCTCCTTGCTTCCTTCCCTCCCTCCCTCCCCGTCCCCCTTCGCCCTTCCCCCCTCCCTCCCTCACTCCCTCCCTCCTCCCATCACTTACCATCGGTTCGCGCGCCCTCCCTCCCTCCCTCCCTCTCCCTCCCTCCCTCCCTCCCTCCCTCCCTCCCTCCGGCGCGCCCTCCTTGCTCTCTCCCATAACTTACGGTAGGTTCGCGTCCCTCCTTTCTTCCTTTCCTCCCTCCCTCATGCCCCCCCTCCCACTTTCTCCCTCCCTCCCTCCCAGAACTTACGGCAGGTTCCCTCCTCCCTCCCTCCCTTCCTCTCTTCTTTCCTCCCTCTCTGCCTCCTTCCTTCCTCCCTCCTCCCATGTCTCACGGTCGGTTCGCGCCCTTTTTTTCTCCCCTCCCGCCCTCCCTCGCACCCGCCCTCCCTCCCCTCCCCCCTACCCTCCTCTCAAAACTTACGGTCGGTTCGCGCCATTTCGCTCCTCCTTCGCTCCCTCCCTCGCTCCCTCCCTCCCTCCCTCACTCCTCGCATTTTCCCTCCCTCCTCCCTCCTCACTCCTCACGTATGGTAGATTCGTGCCCCTCCTTCCCTCCCAAACTCCCGCTCTCCCTCCCTCCCCCCGTCCCTCCCGCCCGTAACTTATGCCAGATTCGCGCCCCTCCCTCCATCTATCCCTCCCTCCCTCCCTCTCGTCCTTCCTCCCTCCCTCGCTCCCTTCTTTCCTCCCTCCTCCCATGACTTACGGTAGGTTCGCGACTCCTTTTCCTTCCCCTCCTCTCTCTTCCCTCCCCTCCCCTCCCTCCCTCCTTCCCTCCCTCCTTCCATCCCTCCTTTCTGTCCTTCCTCCCTTTCTTCCTCCCTCCCTCCCTCCTCCTTCCCTTTGTCCTCCTCTAACGTTGAGTAGGTTCGCCCCTCCGCCCCCCTCCCGTCCCTCCCTCCCTCGCTCCCCATCCCTCCCTCCCTCCCTCGCTCCCTCCCTCGCTCCCTCCCTGCCTCCCTCCCTCCCTCCCTCCCATAACTTCCGGTAGGGTCGCCCTCCTCCATCCTCCCTCCCTCCCTCCTTCCTCGCTCCCTCCCTCCTCACTCCCTCCCATAACTTACTGTAGGTTCGCGACCCCCACTCCCTCCCTCCCTCTTTCGCGACCCCGTTGTCCTACCCTCCCTTCCTCCCTCCTTCCTTGTCCCCCTTCCCCCCCATCACACCATACCTTCCCGTATGATCGTGTCCCTCCGGCTCAGCCCCCATCCTCACTCCATCCTCTCCCATCCTTCCCTCCCTCCCCCACCCTCCCTCCTTCCCACGCTCCCTCCATCCCTCACCCCCTCCCTCCCTCCCTCCCCTCCCTCCCTCCCTCCCTTCCCTCCTCCCATACGTTAGAGTCGGTTCCCCCCCTCCCTCCCCCTTTCGCTCCCTCCCTCCTTCCTCGCTCCCTCCCTCTTTCCCTCCCTCCCTCCCCCTCCCTCCCCCCCCCCAGAAGTCTCCGATAGCTTAGGGTAGGTTCGCGCCCCTCCCTCCCTCCTTCCCACTCCCCTTCCTCCCTTCCTTCCCGCCCTCCCCCCATGCATTACCATCATTCGCTTCCCTCCCTCCTTCCCTCCCAAATATCTTCCCTCCCTCTCTCCCTCCTTCCCTCCCGCCCTTCCTCCATCCCTCCCTCGCTTATCCCGTAACTTTCGCTAGATTCGCGCCCTCCCCAGTCTCCCTCCCTCCCCTCCTCCTCCTCCTTCCTCCTCCTCCTCCTCCTCCTCCTCCTTTTCCTCCTCCTCCTGTAACTTAAGGTAGGTTCGCGCCCCTCCCTCCCTCCCTCCCTCTTCCCCTCCCCCTCGCTCCCTCCCATCACGAACGGTAGGTTCGCGACCCCGTTTTGATACCCTCCCTTCCTCCCGCCGTCCCTCCCACCGACTCTGACTCTTTAACCCTCCCTACCTCCCTCCCTTCTCCCTCCCTCCCACTCTCCCTCGGGCTCTTTATCCCTCCCTCCTTCCGACTCCCTCCCTCCCTCCCTCCCCTCCTCCCTTCCTCGTCCCAGAACTTACGGTAGGTTCGCGTCCCTCCCCTTTCCCCACCATCTTTCCCTCCCTCCCTCCCTCCTTCTCTCCCCCCCTTTCTCCCTCCCTCTCTCCCTCCCTACCTCCCTCCTCCCATAACTTCCGGCAGGTTCGCGCCCCTCCCTCCCGACCCTCCTCCCGCTCTCCCTCCCTCCCTGCCTAACTTAGGGTAGGCTTCCCCCCCCCCCTCTCTCCCTTTCGCTCCCTGCCTCGCTCCCTCGCTCCCTCTCTCTTTCCCTCCTTCCCTCCCTCCTTCCCTCCCACTCTCCCTCCCCCTCCCTCTGTCCCTCCCTCCCTCCTTCTCTCCCTCCCTCCTCTCATAACTTACGGTAGGCCCGCGTCCCTCCTTCCCTCCCTGCCACTCTCCCTCTCTCCATCATTCCCTCCCTCCATCCCTTCCTCTCTCGATCATTCCCTCCCTCCCTCCTTCCTCCCATCACTTACGGTACACCGCAATCACTTCTATACCCCTGGGTGGGTGTATGTGCGGCCGTTGTTGCGCGGGTATGTGCGTGCATGTGCGCAGCATGTGCCAGGCATGTGCCCAGCATGTGAGGGCGCTTTTGGATGAATGTCCTACTGTGCGCACGTGCCCGGTCATGTGCGGAGTTAAGTGCATTGGGTTTTGTTGCATGCATTGTAGGTTCGCGTCCCTCCTTCCCTCCCAGTCTCCCTCCCTCCCTTCCTCCCTCTCTACCTCCATCCCTCCCCCTCCCTCCCTCCCTCCCGCCCTCCTCCCAGAACTTACGGTAGGTTCGCGTCCCTCCCTCCCTCCCGCCCTCCCTCCTTCCCGCTCTCCCTCCCGCTCTCCCTCCCTCCCTTCCTCCCTCCCTCCCTCCTCCCGTAACTTACCGTAGGTTCGCGTCCCTCTCTCCCTCTCGCTCTGGCCCTCTCTCCCACTCTCCCATCCTCCCTCCCTCATTTCCTCCCTCCCACCTTCAATCCCTCTTTCGCTCTCTTCCTTTCTCCTCTCAGAACTTTCTGCAGATTCGCGTCCCTCCCTCCCTCTCTCCCACTCCCCTCCTCCCTCCCTCCCTCCTTCCGCCCATAATTTACGGTAGGTTTGCGTTCGTCCCTTCCCCATCCCACTTTCCCTCCCTCCCTCCCTCTTCTCAGTCACTCCTTCCCTCACACCCTCGCTCCCTCCATCCCTCCTCCCATAACTTACGGTAGGTTCGCGTCTTCCTTCCCACTCTCCCTCCCTCCCTCCCAGTCTCCTTTCCTAGCTCCCTCCCATGTCGTGCGATAGGTTCGCGTCGTGCCGTCCGGCGGCGGCCCCGCCGCTGGCGCCCACGACGTTGAACGCCGCCGGCGTTTTTCGGAAACGGCCGACCGTTCAAGGTTGAACCATCCCTGCGGTGTCAGAAACCAGCGCGGGAGTCGGCACGACCCGAAGCTGCCGTACGTCGGCGCAGCTGAATCGTGGGACAGGCGCGCGCTCTCCTGCAGAGCGAGCGGAAGGTGCGCGCGCGCGAGCCGAGAGCGCGAGCCGAGCGCGCGCGCCCTCGCACTTCCGATGTGGAGTGCAGGTTGCAGAGAGCCCCGTCGCGGCCGAGAGTGAACCACGATGTTGATCACGACAGCGAGGAGCCTTTCCCGTTCGTGCGATTGAGGATTCCACTGCGCTGCCGCCCGTGCCCGCCATCGGAGCTTGGGGGGAGCGCCGTGGCAATGCTGCAGCGTTGCGCTGATAGACCTCTGTGTACGTCTGCTACATTGGATGGTCGGTGTGTGGAAGCGCGGCACCGTTGCACGAGCACGTGCCCGCGAGCTCGCACGGTGGCCACATCGTTTGGGGTCTCTGGGGGTGCCTGGAGACCCAGTTCCGGCCAGGTGTCCTCGCGGGCTGGTTGGATGTTTGTTTGGTGTCTCTTTGAGCCATCCTTCGCGGGGTGTGAACTTACCAACGCCCTCGAAGTCTTTGATGGCAACAAGGAGGGATGTGAAACTGAACAACATCAGTGATGTGCTCACAGCGCGGCGCAGTGACTGAAGGGCGCTGAGGTATGGGCCACAATGTTTACGGAAACATGCAGCTCACAGCTCTGCGGACAGACAGATATACAGCGTATATCCCACACCCGCCAACGAGTGACACATGAGTGAGCTGTGAAAGATGATCAACATACACAACCTGGAAACTAAACACATTGATGCTGCGCTGCTGGCTTGGTGATCTTCTTCCTTTTGGTCACCTGCTCTGTGGTGACTTCGCCTGCTCGTTGGGACCCTTGGGTCTAGTGCCGGAACCTCTAGGTGTCGCCGTAAAGTTTGTATGTCACCGTGCTCTGCACTCCCACCGTTCTTGCCGTATGCTCCTGTTTAGAATCGCTTGCCATCTCGTCGGGCTTGGCGAGTGCTGTCGTCTTCTCCTGCTCGATCTCCTTCTTGGCCTTCTCGCTGATCCTCTCGAGCTCCCGGTTCTTCGCCCTGAGTGTAGCCAACCCCATGTTGTAGGTGTACTCTACATGAGTGTGGGATACGCCACAGCGATGCCCATGACCGCGCACAGGACGGCAAACCAGAATACGATGTCGTCACATTCGTTGATCTGCTTCTTGATGCTGCTGGTCGCTGCGGCCGCTGTTCGGCAGCAACTTGACTCGAAGACTGCAAGCTACATGAGGGTTGAGGCCGCCTTCCTCGATGCTGATGACGTAGCCGCTCCTCCTTTGTCTTCTTCTTGGCCGCCGTGTAGGTTTGGTCGTGCATGAGTTGGGGCCGCCCATGACGTAGTCGATCCGCGAAGAGCTGTCTTGCTGCAATCTTCGTGAGCCCGTCCGCGTACTGCCTCTCGGAAGATACCCACCTCCAGCGTGTGTCGGCGGCCTCCATCCTCTCGCGCAACGCTAGCATTTCGATGCCAGTCCACTTGCCCTAGAGCGCCTTGGCGTCCACGACCAGTGCTGACTCACCGGCTTGGTGAGTGCTCTCGTCTTTGGTGATGTCCACGTCGTCGTAGATCATAGCTGTCCAGAACCACTTGGCACACTCCAGCCCGTCCATACCCGCTGCTGCTGCTTGGGACTCTGCGTGCAATGATGAGCGTGCCAAGCGTACGAGCTTGAAGACTTCCAGTGACTGCGCTGACGTCGGACTCGTAGCCCTAACGTACTTTCTCGTGGCATGTCAGGATGACGTGTCCTCCTTGGCGTGCTCCATCATTCCATACTCCCCAGGCTGCGTCGACCATCGTGACGAATACGATGTCCCCGACTGGCCCGATCTTCATCTTGAGGCCCACGTCCGCGTTCTGCTTGTAGGAACGCAGCGTGTTGTAAACCTCCTTGGCCGAACTTACCGTCGCCGTCGATATCTGCCCTTTGTGAATGCGAACTGATGCCGATACATGTGGACACGCCTGTGAGCTCGGCCATTGTAGTGTTCCCAGTAGTCCGCGTATGTGCCTCTTCTCCTTGATCGTCAGCTCCCGATTGTTGTCACTGTTCTTCTGGTCGATGGTGAGCGGCTTGAGGTTCTTGGCGTATATTGCCATCTTAATCTCGATCTCGCTGCTGTTTGACTTCTGGCTCTTTCAGGGTGGAACTTGGCTGACGTTTGCTCCGCAGCAGTCCATGTTCTCGTCCTCGGTCCACTTCCTGAACTTCAGCCGCTTCTTGACCTCCTCGATGATCTTTTTCATGGTGGCTGCCTGGCCTTCGGTCGCCCTCCTCCGAGCATGTCGTCCACGTACAGTAAGACGAACCCGTCTTTGTTGCCAGGCACATCGAAACTCATGACAACGCAGGGGTCCAGAGGATGCTGCTTCGGGCCACGCGCCTTCAGGTGGTCCACCGCGCGCAGCCACCAACGCCTGGGTGCATCCACCTGGCCGTACGTCGTCTTGATGAGCTTCATCAAAGTGTCGGGGGCTCGATTCCCATGAGCTCTGCCAGGGATCTAGGCACCTTCACGTATAGCTCACGCTCTTGGGGTCGTCCTTGAAGGAATGTCGTTGCCACGTCTGCTGTCCAGAGACTCCAGCCTATGTTCGACTTCAATGTTTGCCAGTTGACGTCCCAGCCTCGATGCCGTAGGTGATGCCGTAGGTACGTTGCCGTTCAGCGCGTCGGGGTCATTGAATCCTTGCAGTACCAATCTGGCTTTCGCCCTTAGGTGTGCCATCGTCGTTCTTGGCCCACTTTAGTAGCCATTTTGCCTTGAGGATTCTGCGGGGGTCCTCCACGCTGGTCGTCTTGTGGAACTGCCACACGTCGTTGCCAAAGAACTCCATAAGCTCATTGCGTTTGCCTTCCATGCTGCTCGCTCGTGAGACGTCATACTCCTCGTGCTGATGTCCGCGTAGATGTCCTTGATCTCCGCGTATTCTCCGCTGAACTCCCAGCCGATCGGAAGGTCGTCGTTGTTGACCACCAGTTGTAGTGCTGCCAGCTCATCGTCCGCGTCGTCCAGTACTGGTCGCTGTTTGGCCGCGTGTGCGCCTAGCGCTGATAGGGCTGGTCCTCGATTTACCCCGTCACGACGGAAGATCGCCGTCTCTGCCTGATCCAGTAGTCTGCTCGATTGTAATTTTGCAGAGGGCTCTTCTGGAGTCGGGCAGTGGTAGTGCAGGTGGTGGCGCCGTGATAGTAGGCGTCGCTGGTTCTGACGGTGGTGTTATCGGAATCGGCTCTTGGTCAGGCTGACCCTCTGATGCTTGATGGCTGTCGCTGATTACCGCCATCTCCACGTCTGGTGCCTCCTCGGCCGGTGCTGCCGCTGGTGCCGGTTCAGCAGGCGTTGTCGCCGCTCTTGGTGAGGCTGCAGCTTCCGGGGTCGCCTCCTCGCAGATGTCCGCTTCAGGCGCTGGTGGTCGTCGTCGTCCTCATCGTCGGCCACGTCCATGTCCGAGTCGCCCGTTGCGTCGAACGGGGCATGTTGCGAGCTGATGTCGTGAAACTGCGTGACGCCCGTCCTCCGTATGTTGCCCAGCGTGTCCTTGGTCTGCGTGAGGTTCTCGAGTAGGACGCAACCTCGATCGCTCACGTCTGGCCGAGCGTGTGCGGGTGCACAGCGTAGTAGCTGAGTGCTGTGCACGGCCCAGTACATCCGCGGTCCGCTCCCATCCTGCCGCACCTCCCTGAATACCACGAGCGCGTGGCCCTCCACTTGTTCTTCACGGGCTTGCTGGTCTTCCCCTCTCGTCAGTAGTAGCACAGCTGAGCGATGGAAAGGTCGCGCTTGAGGGCCACGTGACGTCGTAGTAGTGCGCGTCGTAGTTTCGCCGAGGCGTCGGCTTTCATGAAAGCTGCCACCGCCACGGACCCCCTTTCCAACACGTTCTTGAAGTCCTCGTCCTCCTTCATGTGGTATAGCGTCGCTGGCGAGAACTTGTCGCTGGTATTCGTCATGGTAGTGGTGGATTCATGCCGAGGACCCACTGGCATGGCGAATACCCCTTCGGGAACGCCAGGCGATTGACTTGGTGGGGCCCGTAGGCGCGCGCCTCGATGATGAGCTTCTCGTCTATGGTCGTGTTGGCTCCACGCTCGACCGCATCCGCACAGTAGAGCTTGAGACATCCTCTCGAACCACCTGATGGCGTTGCTTCACCACTCCGAGGCTCTAATGTGCCTCGCCTGCTGTGATCACGGTCTTGATGTTGTGCTGCTCCAAGGACTGCGTGAACCTCTCTGAGGCGAACCCTGAGCCGTCGTCGGTGCGTATTTCGTCCATCGGTCCGAACTGTCTGATCCAGCCGTGCTCGCCTGCCTTGACCAGCTCGTCGACCGTCTCCGCCCTCATCGTACGCAGTGCGCAGCATCAGGTAGCTCCGTCCACCATGGACAAGACTGCCGTCTTCCTGGCCTGAGTCTTGATCCAGTGCACGTCGGAGTACACCATCTTGTTGAACTTCGTAGCCTGCTTCGCCGAGGCCACCGGTGCCTCCGGTGGCTTCTGCCGCTGCGCACAGTGCTCGCATCGGTATTCTGCCGCGCAGTTGGGTACATTCTCCCGTGCGACGCGCCAGCATGTTGAAGGAGTCCGTGCAGTACCGTAGGGAGCATGTTGCGATGCAGTCGCTTGACATAGCGTAGGGCTTGCGCGCCGAACTCCTCGCGCAGCTGCAGATCTGCGTGAACTGCCTCGTCCTCGTCCTTCTCCTGGACCGTCGGCTTCGTCGCGGTGATATTGCTGTCGCCCACGTTTTTGTAGACGCCCTCGATCTCGGGCTCCTCCATGAGTCGGGCCAGCGAGGCCGCTGGGAAGAGCGGGTAGTCCTCCGAGGCCTTGCTGCGCGTCGTGCCGGTGCTGCTGACGGTGCCCTCCAGCACGGAGTGCTCGTGGGTGTGGTTGCACCTCGTACTCCTGACCACTGCCATGAGCTTTTTTCGGCGGCGGGCGAGGGGGGGGCGTGAGAAGGGGCGGGCCTTCTCAGAAGGCTCGGAAGTCCCCCAGGCTTCTCGGAAGCCTTCTGGGAAGCCCCGCCGCCCTCTGAGACGGCCTCCTCCTTCTCGCTTCCCCCCCTCGCTCGCCGCCAACTCTGGGTCGTCTTGATGGTGGTCTGCTTCTTGACCCACTTGTCGCTGTCTGCCAGCGTCGGGCCGTGCGTGCACTGATCGAACGATCGAACGTTGCATTGAAGCCAAGCAGCCCTGACCAGGCTGTCGTCTGCCAGTCCCGCGGCGTCGCTGGAAGCTCCAGACGAGTGTGACGTCCGCCTTCGTGTCGTGCTGCATCCTGTGGACTTCGGCGGTGAAGTCCAGCTGCGTCAGATGATGCCACTCGCGCAGCTCGACCAGATGCTCCTTTCACCCTGGATGCTGGCAGCTGTTCAGCACCCGCATGGTTGGCCAGGGGCCGCGCATGGGTGACATGCGGATCTCGTCGGGCTGCTCCTCCAGAAGCCTGTATGTAGACCGAGCGTATCGACCTTTGCTCGCAGGTCGCGCAGGGCTTGAGAAAGGCGGCCTCTCCAGCGTAGACCTCCCTGATCGCGCGCCTCGTCGTGCAGCGTTTGGTCGCTGCTCGACGCATCGTCTGAACGTACTGGTCGGTCGCGTGCTTGGCTGCCGGGTCGATCTTCTGGATGAATTGAGTCGTGATTTGCTTGGCCTCGTCCGTCTCGTCGCTGCTGGTCTCCAGGTCGATGTTGCTGGACTCGTTGCTAGACCGGTCCTGCAGGCACTAGCATGGATTGTTGTAGGCAAACTTGTGTCCACTGGCTGTATGGGCGTCGGCGTCGTATTGAAGCAGAGGTTGCCACCCTCCGTGTGATTCAGGCACTGGTGCTGTTTCATGTACGCGCCGCAGCAGTTGACCTGCACGACTCGCTGCGGGCATTCTTCGCTTTGCGCCCGTTGCTGTATGTATTTGCTCCCACTGCTCGCTGTCGTCGCTCGACTCCGCAGCGCAGATCTGGTGCAGGAGCTCCAGGGCGCTGATGGTCAGGTTATCGCCGTCCGCGAACGACTCCGCGTCCTCCGGCTCGTACTCGAAGTCGAGGTCGTTGTTCAACGTTTGGTCGACCAGGCCCTCGAAGAGGTTGACCATGTAGTGGCCCTGCGGCGATCGAATAGCTTCCTCGAAGCTCCAGTCGTTCTAGGCGATCTGCTGCTTGGCGTAGCCGATCTGAATTGCGAACTCTTCGAGCAGGGGTCCTGGAAACAATATTGGCGTCCTACCAGGAGAGAGAGAGAGAGAGAGAAGCCATGCACGTCAGAGGTGCGTTGGCAGAAATAATGGAACAAGCTCTGCTGCCGGAGGCGATGCTGCGAAACATGAGGACGCGGCGGAGGAGCAGAAAGAGAAGGAGGAGGAGGAGGAGGAGGAGGAGGAGGGGGAGGGCGAGGACGAAACAGCAGCGGCAGACTCACCCTGATGTCCCAGTCCATGTGAGTGGCTCTGTCACCACCCCGTAAGCAACGCGCTGCATGCTACAGTGGTGAACATGCAGGAACGACATAAGTGTACAGTGTCCAGGTCTTCTGCTCGAAACTGGCTGGGATGACGCCCAAAGCCGCTGCGCGTGCTCGATCTTGCCGCTACCGAAGCTGAACGGTCTTCGGAACTTGTGGAATTTGAGCTCCTCGATTGGTCAGCCCTTGGTCAGGAGGGGAAAAACACAGACACAATAAATCGTCCACTCCCAGGAACATATGGGAAAATATGTGAAGTGGTGGGGAAGACAAAAACCCCAGACAATATGGGAAAATATGGGGAATCCTGTTATTTGTGTGTATTTATTTGTGTGTCCCAGGGCCCCTTCAGTTACCGAATCTGAATGGTCTTCGGCACTTGTGGAATTTGAGCTCCTCGATTGGTTAGCCCCTAGTGCGACACTCCGCCAGGTAGTCCTTGGTCGGAAACTGGAACGTATACATTACCAGTGGCGGGCTGTTTCTTGAATCCCAGGACTTCTTGGGGGTCGGGGACGACGCTGGGGTGGTGTGGTGTATACTTTTTTCCCCGATGTCCCGTGAAAACAACGAAAATGTGTACACCAGTATCCCGTATTCACCAGAATCCGCGTTCCTCTGCGAATTTCAGCGCAGGGTCGGGAAACGCGTCGGTGTATACAGCTCGTTTCCCTACTTGGTGCGACACTCCGCCAGGTAGTCCTTGATCGTATCCGAACCTGACATGCGCGTTGTGGCTCCACAGTCCTGGATGCTGAGCCGCGCCAGGATGGTGTTGCTGATCTTCTTGTTGTCCCAGCAGGCCTCCTCAAGCATCATCTCGTCTGAGGTGTGTGGCCGTTTCTTTGGTGGCTTCGTGCAGTCCTTGGCCCAGTGTCCAGTCTCACCGCATCGTAGAAACGTCGCCGAATTCGGTGCTGGTCTGCTTGCCGCTGCTGCCCTCTGATGGTCGTGGTCTCGTGTATGGATTCGGAGGTGGAGGCGGAACTGACCAACTCCGTCCTGGGCCGCCTTTCTTGCCAGGGCCGCCCTTCGCACTCCCGCCACGCCCCTTCGCTCCCTTGGCCTCGTGGGACGGCTGGTGGTGAGCTCCTTGCTCCGTCGGACGGGTCGACCATCACCACCATTGGGCAGAAGCTCCGGGCAAGCCGAAGGTCCTCGTTGAAACGCTTCCTCGCGCCAGGGTGGGCTGCGAACACCTCGGCGTACTCGCCAGGGCCGCCGTCCTGGGTGGTGGCCGTCTGGTGCTGGCAGCAGCCCTCGTCGCCGTCGTGCCAAGTCTCGTCGTCCTCCGCCCAGTACTCCTCTTCGTAGCCGTCGTCGAAGGCCGGCTCGCCGTCCTGGTCTTTGTGGGCCCCGGAAACGGCAGGGCCGTTTTTTCACCGTTTCCCAAAAAGGTCCCTTGAACATGCAAACGGCAGAAAAACGGCGACCGGAAACAGCAAAAAAACGGCTCCAGGATTGGAACCGGAGCCGGAACCGGTCAAACACGGCGACGGAACCGGTGAAAAAACGGCGTCGGAACCGGCAAAAAAACAGCAACACGGAACCGGTAAAAAAACGGCCCTGTCGTTTCCAGGGCCCTTTAAGGTCCTGGCCACAGGGCGCTTCTTCCTCGAAGCGCCATCCAGCTTCGTCGACGTACAGTACTGCTTCCTAGCATGATTCGGCTCGTGTGCCGTGGTCTCCTGTCCGGAGGTCGTCTTCAGCGACTCGATGACTTTCTCCTGCGTGATGTCCTGGCCGACGATGGACATGATGGCTGCCTTCTGATCTGAATTGTAGCCTCCGCGTCGTAGAACCAGCCATCCTCGAACCTTTAGGGGCAACTCGATGTCGTGCGTCTTGAGCTTCCCCTCGGCCGCTCGAACTATCGATACGTAGCTGAACAGCGTCTCGCGTTTGATCAGATTGGGCGAGCTTGCGGGAGCCCCCGGAGTCTTTGATGGCAGCGAGGAGGGATATGACACTATGTAATATCAGATATGTTTTCCAGCGCGCCGCAGCGACTCAAGGGCCCTAGTGTACGGGCCGCCATGTTATCGGCAAGCACAGTTCTGCATGCCATGAGCTTGCGAAAGCCTTCGAAGTCTCTGATGGCAGCGAGGACTGATATGCCACTGAATAACACCAGGTATGTTTTTAAAGCGCGCCGCAGCGACTCAAGGGCCCTAATGTACTGGCCGCCATGTTATCGGCAGTCACAGTTCTGCATGCACGCAGATGGGCGATTACGGAAACCCTGAACCCCAAAACGTTTTCATATGTTGGGGGTGCATCTTTTACTTTTGCAGCCTTCCGCTGGCCTTCCGCCGGTTTCCGCCGTCTTTCGCGGGTGGAGGCGGCCTCGATTAGTTTCCGCCGACTTTCCGCCGCCTTCCGCGGAGGAAGAGATGGCAATTCCTTCTATCTGCGAAGGCAAGTCCCTTTTTGGAACGCCTCAGATTTTCAGCGTATATCTCACAGGGCGGGAGGGGGGGGTCATGCGGCCCTCTGGAGCGGTCTTGGAGGCGTTTGGGGTGACCATGGGCCCTCTTGGGCTGGCCTTGGACCGTCTTGCAGCCGACTTAGTTCGTTACAGTGGAAACCCATGCCAAGAAACATCCTGCTTGCCCCCAGGGTTCCCAGGGTTGCTGGCGTTTCGATGGTTTCCCTATGGAGATCGTGACGTTCGCACACCAAAAATCAATGAACATCCTGGGGTCTCAGGGTTGGGTTTCTTGTTGAAGGTTTCTTGTTGTCGAGCTCCCACTGTATTGAGTCCGACTTGGGGTAATTTTGGACCGACTTGGGTCCATTCTGGACCCTCGGGGGGCTTTTGTTGGGCCGCTGCGAAGCTGCTTGTTGTGGTCAGGAAGTGCTCGGAAGGCCTTTGGATGATATCCTGAGCCGCCCAGCCCGTGGTGTTAAGGCGAAACGCGATAATTCAGCCTTTCGCATCATAGGGGCCTGCTGAATGGCTTTAAGTCGGACGTGTCCCTCTACAGGAGGAATATTCAAAAATTGTTTAAAAAAGAGGGGACGTTTTTTGAGTATTCTTATGTATTGTTCTAAATTTATTGCTGTACTATTTTTCATTTTTCGTCCAGAAGACGCCTGTAGGAGGACACGCCCGACCTGACGGTAGCCTCTGTTGAGGGCTTTCTGACATGAAAGGACTCGGCTGTCAGGCTGTCTCGAGGAGCGCCGGAGCCCTCCTGCCTCTGGAGCCGCTTTGGTGAGTTTGCAATCTGTCTTGGGCCAGTCTCGGGCCGTCTTGGCCTTGCCGCGCCATGTCATTCGGACGCCACGAGGCTCCTCCTCCTCCTCCTCGTCGTCGTCCTCCTCCTCCTCCTCCTCCTCCTCCTCCTCCTCCTCCTCCTCCTCCCCCTCCCCTCCCCCTCCCCCTCCCCCTCCTCCTTCTCTCCCTCCTCCTTCTCCTCCTCCTCCTCCTCTTCCTCCTCCGTAGCCATTTTGGCTCAAGCCATTTTGGCTCAAGAGCTTGCACATTGGGGGCTCCGCGCCTCCGTGCCAAAACGGGATCGCTCTGTTTCCCGAGCGTGGCAAGGCTCGCTTGCGGCCTGGCAGTCTTTCTTCATCAGTCACGGCCTCCCCGCACAGAGGCCCGTGGCCCAGTCTCCTGCGCGCGCCATGGCTCCTCGTAGGGTTGCTGCTGACGAACCTTGGATATGCAAGTCGTGTGTCCACTCAGTCACTGGCAAGCCGTGGTTCAATGCAGGAGGGACGTTGTACTGCAAGCAGTGTCAACTCCACAAGTCGGTGGTGTTCAAAGAGTACAAGCGAGGCAAAACCCCCAGTGTCCATGCTGCGGGAACTAAGGGCCCTAGCCCAGTCGACAAAGGCCTCGCGGCTCGGTGTGCACAGCTCGAAGAACAGATCAAGAGGCTCACCGCGGAGAAGGCCGAGCCCTCGCCACCACCACCACGGGCGCAGTCACAGCCCGATGGAGCAGAAGAGAAACGCAAGCGCATCAAGGAACTGGACGGTATCATTCGCATGCTCTCACCCGACAAGGATGCGACGGTGCTGGCCAATTTCAAGAAGGAGAAGGAGACTTTGGAGCGGGAGCTGTTCGATGGGCGCCCGATCGAGGACCAGGCTCGGTCGCTGGCGGCTAAGCTCCAGCATGCGAGGTCCCAGGAGTCCAGCGTGCGCAAGGCGGTCGAAGAGCAGAAGGCCAAGATCCATGAGCTGCAGGGTCACTTGGACAAAGCTGAAGCTAAGCTCGCGGAGGCCTCCGCAGAGGTGGTCAGGCTCGAAGAGGAGACGCGCAAGGCCATGTCCCAGGTGCGCCCGCCCGAGCAGGAGCGGCCGCCCACGCTCCATGAGATGCTCCCTGGGTTCGCCGTGTCGGTGGAACAGCTGGGGCGCGTCGCCAGCACTCTGGGCTTGGGGCCTGATCTTACGGCTGGGCTGCAAGCGATGGCGGAGACGGTCACCAAGCTGCAGCAGGCGCCGCAGGCAAAGCCACCCTCGCCCCAGACTGCAGAACCACCTGCACAAGAACCTGACGAGGACGAACCTTCCGACATCGAGATGGAAGAGGAGGACATGCGGGCAACGCTCAACGCGGCAGGAATCCCCACGGACGAAAGCGTCTCTGCCGAGGCGGTCACGGAAAGTTTCAAGCGGTTCCAGACGACGTACATCGAGGCGTGCAAGAGGGCTCGCAAACAATAGCTTCGTCAGCTTCGGGATTGGAATTTTATTCTGTGCAGCAGCAATGACGGCAAGCAATGAGGAGTCCCTTCGAAGCGGGGTATCAGCTTCATCTACAACTCCTTCGAGGACTACGGCTCCGGCGGCGAGTGCTACACCGTGGGCAAGCGTCTCTTGGGAGGAGTCTGAGGTTATTGGCACGCGTTGGCTACCCCCAGGGAGGCTCACTCGGCTAGCCGAGCAGAGGCCTGGGGCGGAACCCCGTGCACCGTGTACGTCACAGAGTGCGGCGTCTTCTGCGGCATCGGCACGTGTCTCTTGGGATGAGAAGGGTATTGGCACGAGTTGGCTACCCTCAGCACCGCTCACTCGGCTCGCCGAGCAGAGCGCTGAGGTGGAACCCCGTGCATCGCGTACCTCGCAGAGTGCGGCTTCTGCTTCACGGATGGGGAGTGCTTCTACGACGTTCTCGGCTCCAGGAGGCACGCACTGCTCACCGTCCGTCGTCAGCGGGCAAGCAGCATTGAGGACAACTGAGGGCGGAGAGTACCGACCGTGGGAGGCCACTGGCCCCCATGGCACGCACCACTCACCCTCTTCGCCTCGCTGTGAGCCTGCCGCGACATTGGACGGCAGAGGGTACCGACCTACTGGAGCCATGGTGGGATCAAACATGGACGGGGAGTACGACCCTTTCGAGTTTCTTGATGAAGATCGGGAAGCTGACGACCTCTTCCCCACTATTTGCCCGAACCCCTTGGAAATACGTCAGTCAGAACGCGATGAGGCGGCAGGCGCAGCCTCGTCATCTCCCTCCGCCCCCGCTGATGAACATTTGGATCTCGGACGTGGTAGCATGAGCGTCGGGTCTGATATATCTAAGACGGGTGAGTTGGAGGGCAAATCTTCTCCACCTGCCATTGCAGGAACAATTATGTCGGTGAATGCGGGCTCTTTCGGACCATTGTTCGACTTTCTGGCCGTGGTGAAGGCCAAGATCATTTGCGCACAGGAGACGAGGGTGGTGGAGTCACGCCTCGGGGAGTTCCAGCACCGCGCCAAGGACCTCGGCTTCCACGGCATGTGGGCACCAGCCTTGGCGACCAATGCCAAGGGTCCGCAGGCCAACCACTGTGGGGTTGCAATTTTGGCGCCCACGAATGTGATGATCACGAAGCCTCCCGATGGCGACCCCATTATTTACCCAGGCAGAGTGGTGGCCAGCTTTGTCAATTGGGGAGTTCCTGGTGGGGTGATTGTGGTCAGTGCATACTTAGTGACAAGCATCGGTCTGACGGGTGAGAATCTTTCCATACTGTGGGCCATCGCGCAGAGAGTCGCTTTCTGGAATGCTGCGGGGTTCGGCTGGATCTTAGCAGGTGACTGGAACTCTGACATAGCGGCTCTGAATGCGAGGGGGTGGATTGAGTCTTTGGCTGGGTTGTCTTACACTCCACCGTCGGCCACGTGCTGCAAGGATGGCGGCAATTCGAAGATTGACTACTTCATAGCTTGTGCAAACTTGTCGTCAAGGCTCGGGACTGCAGTGGTGGAGGACACGTACGGCACAGTACCTCCCCCGCATTATCCAGTCAGAATTGATAGTCTGGGTGAAGATAGGCCAGCATGGTGTCTTGTGCCAGATGAGCCAAGGGCTTTCCCTGTTATTCCGCCATGTGGGTGCGCCAGGTTCCCGTACCCGTGGGATGCAGTGGATCATATTTTTCTGGAAGTGAGGGGGGTTTCGAATCTTGCCTTGGTTTGGGACACGGTGCTCGATGGAGTCGATTTCGAGTTGGCTGGACGCTATGACAAGGTTGACAAGGATGCGATTCCGTTCGTTGGCAGGTCAGGCCCTCCACGTTTCAAGTGGAAGCTGCTGGCATGGGAACCTCCGCGCCGTCGTACTTATCGCGAGCCAAAGGTCTATGCGTGGGCGACGGTCAAAAGATGGTGCCAGCATCTCAGGTCGGAGCGGGATCGACTGGGCAGGTTCTGTCAAAGGTTACAGTTGGCTTCTGTGGTCTGCCAGCTTACGCCCCTGCAGTATACCAAGGTGCTGCAGGCCTTCTACGAGGTGGACCAATATTGCCGTAGGATCGCCCGCGACAAGAAGACATGCCACCACCTAGATCAGGACACCGTCGACTTCCTGCTGCGAGGCTTGGGCACGATCGGTGACCGCGACTTCGGTTCGGGCCTGGACAACATCATGCTGAAGGCCGATGCGGTGTTGAAGGCAGCGAGAGGGGTCTCGGAGAAGGCTTGGCGTGGCTGGGCCAAGCAGGCTTTCTTAGGAGGGGCCAGTCTGGCCCATGCTGCTTCCAAGGTGCGCGGCAAGCAGGAGCAGCTCAATTTCGGCGTGAACGCCCAGCCGTAACTGCTGGCAAACCACACCCTCGATGTGTGGGAAGGCGCATGGCGACATCACGACCTGTCGCCCCCAGAGCTGCCGCCAGGCTATGAGAGCTGGCCCGCTCTGCCTGAGCTCGACCACCAGCAAGTGCGGGCTGCCATTCGCAAGTTTTCGACGCGTACGGCAGCTGGGCCGAGCCGCATCTCACCCAGATGCCTGGGCGCTCTGTCGGACCAAGCGCCCGAGCGCATCGCCAAGATGTTTATGCTTTTCGAGCAGTGGCTGTCCTGGCCTCCTGAGCGGGTTTACAGTGAAATGGTTCGCTTACCTAAACCTGACGGGGACGCACGATTGATTGTGCTATCCCACGCGTTGGTTCGACTCTGGGGCAAGCTCAGGAGACCAGTCTCGGCATCGTGGCAGGCTGGCTACCAGTGCGACCAGATGTGGGGCACGAGAGCGGGCCACACGTCTACGGACTCGGCTTTCGATCATAATATTCAGCAGGAGGTTGCGCAGTTGTTGGGGGAACAGACATGTACAATCTTGCTTGATATGAGCAAATGTTATGACATGGTGGACCCACATGCGCTGCTCCGAGAAGGCCAGGCCCTTGGGTTTCCACTGCGTTTGCTTTGGCTCCTCATTCAGAGCTACCAACAGCCCCGCCGAATAAGGGCCTTTGGGAGTGTATCCAGATCTTTTCGGTCCTTCCAAGGGATCCTAGCTGGGTGTACCCACGCCACATACGCCTTGTACTTGCTCACATATAGGTCGGTGCAGAGGGTCTCGAAGGTCTCCCCCACGGTGACCCCGAGGACGCTCATGGGCGACATTGGGCTCCAACATACCTCCCAGGACCCCAGGGAGGCCAAGTACCTTGCGCTGGCCGCGAAGGGTTTCATCCAGGACTCCAAGGGTCTCGGCATGATCTTGAAGGCTTCCAAGTCTGGGGCTGTTGTTGGTTCTCGGAAGTTCTGGAAGGGGGTGCAGAGCCACATGGGCTCCATGAAGATCCCGTACAAAGGCCACATGAGGAACCTAGGTCACGAGCTCACGGGGCCCAAGGTTATTCGGGGTATGGAAAAGAAGCGTCTCAAACAGCTCAGAGAAAGGAAGGCGAGGTTTTCCATGCTGAAGTCTGCGGCCGGCAAGGTCGCGACGGCTTTGTGGCGCACAGGCGCCCTTCCATCAGCGGCGCACGGTGCTGCAGTTGCTGGAGTTAGCGACGTTGCACTTCGAGAGTTGCGTCTTTTCGCCGCCGTCTTGAACGGCGCGCCAGGTAAATTTAACACTGGTGTGACCGCCTACTTGATTAGCCACAAGAGCGAATTCTACGATCCTATTTACCACGCCACTATAGCTATTGTTATTAAATTTGCGGAGTGGGTCTGGGACGGTAGAATACCCGACAGTCGTCTACATCGGGCTTGGGAGGCTCTCCGAGATAAGATCGGCACACTGTCTTGGGCTAACACTCGAGGCCCGATCGGGGCCTGCTGGCTGACTTTACGACGTATTGGGTGGAACCTAGTATTTAGTCATATGGTGGTTGATGATTGAGGCAATGTTTTCGACTTGCGCGTCATGTGCCTTGCCGACCTGAAGGTGTTCCTCACCCAGGGGATCCAGCGTTGGCAGGACGAGCGGCTGCTCAAGCATTTTTACACCGCTGAGCCTGGCGAGCAGATATGGCACCGAGGCTTACGCAACTCGGTGAAGAGTATCAAGTGTGTTCGTAGACTCGGGGCCCTCCAAGCGCACTGGTCAGGGAACCTCCCCATCCCTCAGCTCCAAGATGCCCGTCATAAGGTACCAATCAGGCCGTGTGCAGCTTGTGGGGCCCAGTCTCAGGGTATTTGGGGCCACGTGCTCTACGACTGCCCCGAGCTGCTCGCGCAGCGTGAGGACTTCTTGGACATCTCAGAGGACTTGGAGGCAACCAGAGGCATGCTCTTGAAGGGGGGCGAATGGTATGATGGGCGTCTGGCTTGGGGGTCCAATTATCTGGTCTTTGGGGCCCCTGCTCCTCCTGTGGGTATTCCTGGGCCAGACACTATAAGCTCGGAGGTTCTACTGTGGGGAGACACCGACGGGCCTTGGGGCCCCAAGAGCTACACCGACGGTTCGGGCCTCGCCTCCAGTGTTCCAGAGACTAGGCGGTGTGGGTATTCATGCATCCAGCTGGACCCCACGACCCTTTTGCCTGTTCGTGCAGTGTATGGACCGCTGCCCTTCTATGTGCAGACCGTTGGCCGTGCTGAGAGATATGCGATCAAAATGGGTTTGGAAGTTCATCCTGATCGCGAGCTGTTCGTGTCTGATCTCCTGGGGCTGGTAACCGAGGGCAAGTCTTGGGATCAATCCCTTCAGCACGGTCGAGGCAAGCACGCCAGGATATGGCGCGAGATTTTTCAGGCTGCGCCGCGTCGTGCACTTGAGTACCCAGTTTGTTTTGAGTGGACTCCTGCACACCGTGACCTCGACAGTGTGCTGGAGAATCCTGAGGAGTTGGAGAACTGGCTCGGCAATGCCTGGGCTGATTACTTCGCCAAGGCAGGTGCGGCGCACCACATGATCGCCAACGCGGTTTCTGAGTCGCTCACAGAGGCTCTGAAGGTCCATAAGGCCACGTTGCAGTTTATTTCGTGGGCGTGCTTACGAGTCATCGTCTCGGAGAGTTGGGGTCGAGGTCCTCCGCCGCCCGTTCAGGATCCTGAGGCCCGTGAGGTTCTGAGGCAGCCAGTCGTGTTCGGACGTGGTTCAGATCATGATCTTTGGTGGTGCAGGAAACTCAAAGAGCATGGGTGCAGGAGATGTGTGAGATCGGCTCGATCGGACTCGACTCTAGCTTGGCTTAGGACTGGGCCGGGAAGGAAATGTGAGCCCTCTAGCCTCCAGAGTCTGGCCTGTGCTGAATGGTTTAAGAATTCGGGGGAGGTCTGGGTCAAAGTGTCGGACCCCCGCATTGCCCCGTCACAAGTGCTTGTCGCGGACTTTTTGGGAGAAGGGCCTTGCGAGGCCTCGGAGGGACCCCTTCCTGGGCCCACGGACCCTCCCCAGGAGCCTGTGGTCGGCGAGGTTTCAAACGGTTCGGGGTCGAACGAGCTCATTGCCGAGTTTGCGGCTCTGGGCCACGACGCTTTCTGCGTGAATTCGGTCTACTGTTGCCGTAAGTGTGCTGGCACGACGACCCTCGAGACGTCTCGGAGCGTTCGGAAGCTCCGTCGTCCCTGTGCTGGGCTCTCAGAGAATCCGAGCACGAGGGCCAATCAGCTGGGGTTGATCGACAGGATCTTCCACGGCCGCCAAGGGCGCCCCAAGCGCCCCGAGGGCAAGGCGCAGACATAACTCGTCTTGCCCTCCTGGGAGCGGTTTCGTGGCGTCGGTTTTCCCTGGCCCCCGCCCGCCCTCTCAGTACATAATATGTCCGCCGCCTTGCGGCCCCTCAGGGTTCTCATTTGTTACTGAGGCGTGTTCGGATCGGACGCGCTCTCGGTGGCCCTCACCCTCACCCTCCTCTTCCTCCTCCTCCTCCTCATGAGGCTTGTTTTGGGCGGGCTTGGAGGCGGCCAGAGTTACAAGGCGTCTGAATCGTCATCTAGCCGATGGGCACACCGTGCGTTTGTTTTCCGGTGGCCCTTCGGAATGAGAACATGTGGCTCGAGTGCTCAGCTTTGCGCTTCAAGGCGGCGAGCAGTACGAGCAGGGCCACCCCGATGCCGAGTGCAACCAGTAGCGCCACGCCAGCAGCAATGAGGGCGAACGCGCTTCCAAACAGTCTCTGGCGCGACCGGCTGCACCTAGAATTGAGAATGCGCAAGGTGCTCCCGCAGGCGATGAGTTTTCTGGTGATCATCATTCTGTTCCTGCTCAATCTGGCGATGGAGCGGCCTGTGGGCGCTATGAATGAAATCAAAGAAAACTTCAGGTTCCACTTCAACCTTGATAGTGTCCATGAGGTGAATAACTTCCAGGGGATGTATAGCTTTCTGTACGAGTTCTTGGAGGCAGAGAACGTTTCGATCCGCTCGACGTGGACAAGTACGTCGAACGTGAGTACGACACGCCAGATTTCACGACCGAGACAGAGATGGTTTACTCAAGCGGCTTGCGTCATTCCGCTGATCCCCGAATGACGGGGAGTCGTGTCTGATCTTGGGTTGGCCAGGTGCCCCAGTCATGGTAAAGTTAAGCAGGAGACACGATGATAGATCAACGAATATAGTGATGCTCTGGCCTCTCTGCGCGTGTACGTGAACTTTTGGGGGGCGCCCTCTTGAGATCGCTTTGCAGCTCTCTTGGGTCCGTCGTGAGCCCGCTCGGGCCTTTCTTGGACCTCTCCTACGCTGTCCTGTCGGCCTGCTTGGTGACTTCTTGGATCTCTGCTTTTAAATCGGGGGTACCCTGCAGGCCTGGCGGTACCTTCCCGTTGCCCGATTGGAGTCCGCCTCGGGTTAGCAGGGACTCTCTGAGCACGGACCTGTATAGGCAAATCGTCACACGGCAAGGGGTCTTGGTTGGGAGGTGCTTGTGGATCCTAGGTAGGGGCAACAGGGGGTTGGGGGACTCCAATCATTTCACACGGCTTCTCATTCCCGCCACGCGCGAGTCGGCGGATTTGACCAAACTCAAGCGATTTACGGCAGTGAGTGCAGTCGTCGTCAGGCCACAAATTTGGATGACGCGGCGAGAGAACAGAGATTGCACAGGCTTCGCGACAATGTACGATCGAATCTACAGCTTGTCAAGGTATCCAGCTGCCTGTGGCAAGTCCCGCCACCGTGCCGGTACAGGCTTCTGGGTAGTTGGTGCGCGAGGGAGCACGCAGGTCCGAACCCGTGTTATCTTGTATCTGGTCTTCAGAGGGCCGTAACATTTGGCGCGCTTTGCGTATGGCCGTCTTGGGGGGTGCTGGAAACAAGGTGCTTGACGCCGTCACGCGTGCCACCTCGGCTGTCTTGGGGTTTTGGCTGCGTTCGACGTCCATGAGCCCGCCAGGGGCGATTGTGATGATGATGGTGATGGTGATGATGTGATGGTGACATGATGATGTTGATGCTGATGATGATGATGACGACGATGATACTGGTGGTGACGACGACGACGACGATGATGATGATGATGAAGATGAAGATGAACATGAGGATGATGATGCTGAGGATGATGATGATGCTGATGATGATGATGATGTTGATGATACAGATGATATAGGTGATGACGGTGGTGGTGGTGATGATGAGGATGAGGACGAAGGTGGTGGGTGGGGATGATGATGCTGATGCTAATGATGATGCTGATGATGATGGTGATGCTGATTCTGCTGATGCTGGTGATGATACTGATGATGGTGACGGTGATGGTGATGGCGATGATGATTATGATGGCGGTGGCGACTGCCATCGCGATGGTGATACTGATGCTGATGATGATGGTGGTGGTGATGATGCTGCTGATGATATTGTTGCTAATGATGGTGATGATGGCGGTTGCTGATGATGATGATGGTAATGGTGATGGTGATGGTAATGGTGATGGTGAGGTTGATGATGCTGACGCTGATGCTGATGCTGCTGCTGATGATGGTGACGTTGGTGATGAGATGGGCCAGGAGATGGAGGAGGAGGACGAGGAGGAGGAGGAGGGCCACTGTAAACCCATCATCAGCGATAGTGCAAAAACCATCCCTCCGAGTTCCCTTTTCATAGGTACCTACAAGCATCCACCTTCACTGATGGAAGGGCCCCGCTTGAAGACAACTGTGTAAAAGTCCTGAACCGTGACAGAACACGATTCCTTGGACTTCAACGCGGCGGACCAATGTTACTGCTGCGCCCTGACGATCCTGAGCCGTGCCAGAACGCCATTCTCAGGACCTCAACACCGCGAATCAACGCAGTCATTTCGCGCTGACAGGCCGACACTGTGTCAAAATGTTTTCACCTGGGACGCCGGCTAGAGGAATCCCCGAGACTGTTGCAGACCCTCTTGGGAAGTCACCGCCCGCTGCCCGTGCGGCACCGGCAGACTCTCAGGATGAAGCGTGCGCAGCGCTAAAAGGCGAGAGCAACGTTTGAAAGGCCGCTTGCCCTCCATCCCTCCCTCCCTCCCTCCGTCTCTCCTCCCTCACTCTCCTCCCTCCCTCCCTCCCTCCCTTGCCCTCCATCCGCGAAGCCCTGGCAAGCTTTCAGGACGAACGTGCGCAGCGCTCAGGCGAGAGCCACCCTGCCATAGGGCACCGCCCTTCAGCGAAGCTCCTGCCATGCTGTAAGACGACCGTGCGCTGTGCTTACTCGAGAGCAACATCTTGAACGCTGGTCGCCCGGCACCCGTGAGGCTCCTCCTCCTCCTCCTCCTCTTCCCTCTCCTCCTCCTCCTCCTCCTCCTCCTCCTCCTCCTTCTCTTCCCTCTCGAGATTGTTTTTTTATCCTCTGGGGGGTAACGCTCGTTACCCGGGCCTCGCCCCCCCCCCCCCCCCGTAACGGTAACGCTCGTACGCGGGGGGGGTCTCGGTCTTCCCCTCCAACATGCTGGTGCCCGAAGGCATGCGCACTGTGGTGTGGTGGTCGCAGGCGCACTGTGGGCGCTCGCAGGCCATTGCGGCGCTCGCATGCGCGATGCTGGTGCTTGCGGGCTTTGCGCTTGTACTCGAATCGTCGTCGTCGTCGTCGACGGCGCCCGAAAAACGGCCTCCGGAGTCCGACAAAGGCACAAAAACAACGTCGTCGTCGTCGTCGTCGTCGTCCTCGTTGCTCGTCGCTCGTCGATCATCGTCGTCGCGCGCGCGGGCGCGGGCGTGGTGCCGGGACCACGCGGCGGGCTTTGCGCTTGTACTCGAATCGCAAGCCACTGTGGTGCTCTCAGGCAGAGAGTGCTGCTCGCGCGCATACTATGGCGATCGCAGAGCGCCCCTGCCTCGCCATACCCCGCCCAGCCCAAGCGTTACCGTTACCCGGGGGGCACGACCCCCCCCCCCCCCCGGGTAACGAGCGTTACCTGCCGGAATAAAAAATGATCTCCTCCTCATTCTAACGAATGCGCGCGGCGCTAAAGCGAACAGTACATTTCGAACACGGCCCTCGCTCCATCTGTGAAGCAGCTGTAAATCTACAGCTCAAGGATCATGAGTGGTGATGAAGTCTCGGGCGAAACGCACTACACGCCCTACCAACACGCCTCGGGCTGCGACGGGGAATATTTAGAATGAGAAGGATGGAGGAGGACGAGGAGGAGAAGGAGAAGGAGAAACGCCGTCACATGTAACACCTTTCGTCTTCACTTCTCGATGGGCCTTCATGGACCTGATTAGGGCAGTCTTGGGGTCTCTGTTTGGCCTCTCGGTGGCTGCTTTGGGGCCTTTTTGGGGTCCTCTGTTGGGCGTTCCTGGGGCCTCCTGGGGGCCTCTTGGAGCAGAAGGCTCCAGGTGTCGGTTCGTGTTTCCGTTCTTGGACCCTCGTTGGAGCCGTCTTGGGGCCCTCTTTGGCCGTCTTCGGCGATCTTTGGGCTGCCTTGGAGCCCTCGTGGGCCGTCGTGGAGTTCTCTTGAGGACCAGGCCGTTTTGGGGCAGTCTTGGGTGCCTCGTGGGCCGCCTCTGAGCGTCGGAAGCTCGAAAAGGCGAGAGCCCCCGAACCATTGCAAATAAAAAACAAGGGAAATCAATAATGTTTGCCCCTCAGGGCCCTCTTTCTTGCGCCCCTCTTGGGCGCCTTGTTTGGGCCTCTTGGGGCCTCCCGGGGGCCTCTTGGGGCGGCCTTTCTTGGGGCTCTTTCTTTGGGGGGGGGAAGGGCCCTCGTGGACCGTCTTGGGCACCTTTTGAGCTGCATTGGAGCCCTCGTGGGCGGTCTTGGCGCCCTCGTGGGGGCCTCTTGAGCCGTCTCGGGGCAGTCGTGGGGGCCTCTTGAACCGTCTCGGAGGGTCGAAAGCTCGAAAAGGCGAGAACCGCAGCAATGATGATCTACCTTGCTAGCCTGGAAGTGCACCACCATCTTCTGCTGGGTCTCAACATTTTTTGCGTTCGATACCGACGTCCCGAAAGCTGGCCCAGTTTCTTGATGCTAGTGGTTATGCTGATTGTTCTGCTGGTTGTTGCTATATTTCTAGTTCTTCCTCAGCAGGCCTCTACCTAAACATGATTTAGGTTGGTTTGGTCCATGCTGTTTCCGTTTTCTTTTTGCGTTTCATTCTAAGCGTGTTCGGGCGCACGTTTGCGCGAAGTCTGAACGCCAGTCGCGTGCCCGTCCGGTTTGGCAAATGGGCCATTGTTCTGTTGGACGTTTTGTTTTCGCGCGGACATGCGCCGCGCGTTTGGTTTGCGTTTTTTGTGCGCGAGAATGGTGCCCATGCTTTGCTTTAGGGCTCAACCTAAGCACTGTGTGTTTGGTGCTTATCTAGTTTTCGCTTTTGTTTCTTGTTATTAACTCGATCGGGACAACTTTTTGCGACGTCTGAACGCCAGTCGCATGCCCGTCCGTTTTGGCAATTCGGCCGTTGTTTTGCTGGGAGATTCATGCTCGCGCGTGCCTGCACCGTGCGTTTGCTTTGCGTTTTGTTGTTCCACGCGAGCCGGGTGCCTATGCTTTGTTTTGGCACCCGCGCTGCTTTCGCCGCCTCGTCGCAACTCCTGGGGCGCGCCTCGCCCGTGCTCGTTTTCCAAAACTCTTCTTCCGTTCACTCCAGATTCCAGATCTTCCCCCAGGTCTTCCCCCAGGTCTTCCCTCAGAGTTCTTCTCACATCATTTCCATATCTCTGTATATATACACACATGAGTAGGCCGGGGGGGGGGGGGGGGGGGGGCAAAATCGTTGCCGTCATCCCCCATGGCCGCCCCCCCGAACCTTTGAGGGGTCACAGACCCCCCGGGACTGCCCTGGGCCGCTTCCAACTTGCCCGCGACAGGCCACGCGGGCCGTACAGATGGTCACGACAGCCTGAAGAGGCCCCCAGGACGCCCAAGAGCGGCCGAAGAGGGCCCGTGAGGGCCCTAAGAGGGCCTTCAAGAGGCAAACAAAATACACATTTCCGTCGTAAAACGTACATTTTCAGCATATTCGCTGGCTTCGTCTTCGCAGTGCCCCAGACGCCCCCGAGGAGCCCCAAGACAGCCCAAGAGAGACCCAAGAGGGCCCCAGACGGCCCAAAAGGGTCGGCCTGTGGGGCTCACGGGACCCCCCAAGACGGCCCAAGCGGCCCCGAAGCCGGCCCAGGAGGCCTCCTAAGACGGCCTCAGGGAGGCCCAAGAGGGCCTCGTTCGAAATCATGTTCCCGGAAGCCTCTCCGGGAACATGATTTCCGGGTTCCCAGGACGCCCAAGAGGCCCACAAGACAGCCTCAGCGAGGCCCCAGAGGGCCCGAGATGGCTTGAAGATGGCCGGAGAGGGCCCCAAGAGGGCCTTGAAAAGGCAAACATCGGCCTATTTCCGTCGTAAAACGTACGTTTTCAGCATACTCGCTGGCTTCGTCTTCGCAGTGCCCCAGACGCCCCCGAGGAGCCCCAAGACAGCCCAAGAGAGACCCAAGAGGGCCCCAGACGGCCCAACAGGGTCGGCCTGTGGGGCTCACGGAACCCCCCAAGACGGCCCAAGCGGCCCCGAAGCCGGCCCAGGAGGCCTCCTAAGACGGCCTCAGGGAGGCCCAAGAGGGCCTCGTTCGAAATCATGTTCCCGGAAGCCTCTCCGGGAACATGATTTCCGGGTCCCATGACGTCCAAGAGGCCCATAAGACAGCCTCGGCGAGGCCCCAGAGGGCCCAATTGAAGATGGCCAGAGAGGGCCCCAAGAGGCAAACATCGGCCCATTTCCGTCGTAAAACGTACATTTTCAGCATACTCGCTGGCTTCGTCTCGGCAGTGCCCCAGACGCCCCCGAGGAGCCCCAAGACAGCCCAAGAGAGACACAAGAGGGCCCCAGACGGCCCAAAAGGGTCGGCCTGAGGGGCTCACGGAACCCCCCAAGACGGCCAAGGCCCCGAAGCCGGCCCAGGAGGCACCCAATACTGCCTCAGGGAGGCCCAAGAGGGCCTCGTTCGAAATCATGTTCCCGGAAGCCTCTCCCGGAACATGATTTCCGGGTTCCCAGGACGCCCAAGAGGCCCACAAGACAGCCTCAGTGAGGCCCCAGAGGGCCCGAGATGGCTTGAAGATTGCCGAAGAGGGCCCCAAGAGGGCCTTGAAAAGGCAAACATCGGCTTATTTCCGTTGTAAAACGTACATTTTCAGCATACTCGCTGGCTTCGTCTTCGCAGTGCCCCAGACGCCACCGAGGAGCCCCAAGACAGCCCAAGAGAGACCCAAGAGGGCCCCAGACGGCCCAAAAGGATCGGCCAGTGGGGCTCACGGACCCCCCCAAGACGGCCCAAGCGGCCCCGAAGCCGGCCCAGGAGGCCCCCAAGACGGCCTCAGGGAGGCCCAAGAGGGCGTCGTTCGAAATCATGTTCCCGGAAGCCTCTCCGGGAACATGATTTCCAGGTTCCCAGGGCCCACCAATTACTTGGCCCCAGGACAGCCTCAGCGAGGCCCCAAAAGGGCCCGAGATGGCTTGAAGATTGCCGAAGAGAGCCCCAAGAGGGCCCTCAAGAGGCAAACATCGGCCCATTTCCGTTGTAAAACGTACGTTTTTAGCATACTCGCTGGCTTCGTCTTCGCAGTGCCCCAGACGCCCCCGAGGAGCCCCAAGACAGCCCCAGAGAGACACAAGAGGGCCACAGACGGCCCAAAAGGGTCGGCCAGTGGGGCTCACGGAACCCCCCAAGACGGCCAAGGCCCCGAAGCCGGCCCAGGAGGCACCCAATACGGCCTCAGGGAGGCCCAAGAGGGCCTTGTTCGAAATCATGTTCCCGGAAGCCTCTCCGGGAACATGATTTCCGGGTCCCATGACGTCCAAGAGGCCCATAAGACAGCCTCGGCGAGGCCCCAGAGGGCCCAATTGAAGATGGCCAGAGAGGGCCCCAAGAGGCAAACATCGGCCCATTTCCGTCGTAAAACGTACATTTTCAGCATACTCGCTGGCTTCGTCTTCGCAGTGCCCCAGACGCCCCCGAGGAGCCCCAAGACAGCCCAAGAGAGACACAAGAGGGCCCCAGACGGCCCAAAAGGATCGGCCAGTGGGGCTCACGGAACCCCCCAAGACGGCCCAAGCGGCCCCGAAGCCGGCCCAGGAGGCACCCAATACGGCCTCAGGGAGGCCCAAGAGGGCCTCGTTCGAAATCATGTTCCTGGAAGCCTCTCCCGGAACATGATTTCCGGGTTCCCAGGACGCCCAAGAGGCCCACAAGACAGCCTCAGTGAGGCCTCAGAGGGCCCGAGATGGCTTGAAGATTGCCGAAGAGGGCCCCAAGAGGGCCTTGAAAAGGCAAACATCGGCCCATTTCCGTCGTAAAACGTACATTTTCAGCATACTCGCTGGCTTCGTCTTCGCAGTGCCCCAGACGCCCCCGAGGAGCCCCAAGACAGCCCAAGAGAGACCCAAGAGGGCCCCAGACGGCCCAAATGGGTCGGCCTGTGGGGCTCACGGAACCCCCCAAGACGGCCCAAGCGGCCCCGAAGCCGGCCCAGGAGGCCCCCAAGACGGCCTCAGGGAGGCCCAAGAGGGCGTCGTTCGAAATCATGTTCCCGGAAGCCTCTCCGGGAACATGATTTCCACGTTCCCAGGACGCCCATGACAGCCCCCAGAGGCCCTGGACACGCCGAAGATGGCCTCAAGACGGCCGACGACGCCGCCAAAACGCCCCGAAGCTGAAAATTATAATTCATCCAATGGTTTTTGAAGCATTTTTGCGCTCTCCTATGTTCCACCTCCCCACGGTCCCCGACCGCGTCAGAGGCCCTTCAGATCACTCCAAGACGGTCGAAGAGGCCCCCAAGAAAGCCCAGAGACGGCCCAGGAGGCTCCCCAGATAAGTCAAGAGGGCCTCGAGAGCTCCCCAAGAGAGTCCCAAGAGCGACCCAAGAGGGCCCGAAGAGCGCGACATTTCAAGGTCTCCGGCCTGAGAGGCTCCTAGGACGCCCCCGGAGGCCATCAAGAGGCTCCCAAGAAGCCCCGGCAGGCTCCCAATAGGCCCCCCTGAAGCCCCAATAGGCCCCCAAGGGGCCCCCAGGGAAGCCCCCTGCGGGCCCCCAAGACACTTCGGTAAATCGTATTTCCCAGATAGCTTTCCGGGAACATGATTCCTTGGGCTTCCGCCCACCGCCCCAACCATGTTTCCAATAGGCTTGCCGACAAGGCCAAAAGGCGCCCCTCGGTAAGCCCCCAGAGGCCCCCCTCTTAGAGAGCCGAACAAATCATGCTCCCAGAAGCTTCCCGGGAGCATGATTCTCTATCTCGGAGTAGGCCCGGGGGGGGGAGGGGGCGGGCCGCTGCCTGTTCCCCCCATCGGTGCCCACCGGGGGTTGCGGGGGGGGTCCAGAGCTCCCGAGGCGGCCCGAGCCCGCCCCGAAGCAGGCCACGACAGGCTAAGGGGGTCCCGAGAGGGCCCAAGACGGTCCCACGAGGCCCCGAAGACGCCCAAGATGCCCTCAAGACAGCCGACGAGGACTCCAACACGCTCCAGGACGGACTCAAGAGGCTCCCCAAGAGGGCCCTGGGAGGCAAGATTCACTAATTTTCCGATGGTTTTTGAAGGATTTAGGCGTTCTCGCTTTCCCCGCTTCCCAGCGCTCCCTCACGGCCTCGCTCGGAGGCCCTTCAGATCGCTCCAAGACGGGCCACGAGGCCCCGACGAGGGCCCCAAGACGGCCCAGGAGGCTCCCCAGACAACCCAACTGTGCCCCAAGAGCTCCCCAAGAGAGGGCCCAGAGGGGGACCGCCAACCGATATTTCGAGGTCTCTGGCCCTAGAGGCCGCCTGTAGGCCCCCGGAGGCCACCAAGAGGCTCCCACGAAGCCCCGTGAGGCGCCCAAGAGGCCCCCAGGAAGCCCCAAGAGACCCCCAAGGGGCTCCCAGGGAACGCCCAAGAGGCCCCCCAACACACCCCAAGAAATCATGTCCCCAGAAAACCTTCCGGGGACATGGTTCATCATGGGCCCGAGAGTTCCCGGAGGCCCCCAAGGGGCCCCCAGGGAACGCCCAAGAGACCCCCCAACACACCCCAACAAACCATGTCCCCAGAAAGCCTTCCGGGGACATGGTTCATCATGGGCCCGCGAGTCTCCGGAGGCTTCGAAGTACCATCATGCTACAGGAGAGCTGTCTGGGAAGTTGATTGGGAACATGACTGATCGCCTTCTCGCGGCCCTCCGCAGATCGTTTCGCACAAAGTTGCCCCAAGTGCCTTCTTGAACCGACGACGACGAAACGACGAAGACGACGACGACGACGACGACGACGACGACGACGACGACGACGACGACGACGACGACGACGACGACGACGACGACGACGACGACGACGACGACGACGACGACGACGACGACGACGACGACGTCGCGCCCCAATAGGCGACGACGACATCACGACGACGACGACGACGACGACGACGACGACGACGACGACGACGACGACGACGACGACGACGACGACGACGACGGCACGCCCCAACAGGCTCCCCAAGACGCCCCCCAAACCCATGCTCCCATAAGGCCTTTGGGAACCCGCTTCATATGGCCTCCGCCCCCCTACATACCCATTTTCCTTGAAGGCCTTTCGGATTGCAGATTGGCATGCGTGGACTGTGGTCCACTACTTCAGTGGAGCAGTGAATTCGTCAAGGCCTGGGGCCTGCTAGAACCTGAGCGCGCGCGAAGCGCGCGCGCGATTGTTTTCTAGTATATACAAGTGGCACGTGTGTGCCCAGGCTCATTCAAAAAATGAAAGGGCGTTGGAAGCAGGAAGACACCATGACTGCAGGATCGGAGATGGAGAAGGGGAAGCTGGGGCGGCGCCGCCAGGGCGTGCCTAAGAGAAGGGGAAAAGGCAGGAGGTGAACGCAGAATAATCTAAGGTCGAGGTCGCACTCGAGCTCAAGTGGGGTTGCCACACCTTGCGATGTGTGTACCAGGGCCCCCCAGGAGACCTCAGGAGGCCCGATTTGGATACCGGAAGAGGCTCCAGGAGGCCCCGGGCTCGTGAATGTTGTGTGTGTGTGTGTGTGTGATGTGTGCTGTGTTGTGCGTGTTTTCTGTGCGTTGTAGGTGTTGTGTGTGTGTGTGTGTGTTATGTTTGTCTAGCGTGTGATGAGTTGGGTTTGATTTGTGTCTCTGTGTGTGCATGTAGTTCTGAGGCCCCAGGAGGCCCCAGGCGGCCTCAGGAGGCCCCAGGAGACCCCAGGAGGCTCCAGGAGGCTCCAAGAGGCTCCAGGAGGCCGCAGGAGGCCCCAGGAGGCCCCAGGAGGTTTCAGGAGACCCCCAGGAGGCTCCGAGGCGGGGTCTGCGGTACTAGAAGGTACAGAAAGCCCCAGGAGGCCCCAGGAGGTTTCAGGAGGCCCCCAGGAGGCTTCGAGGCGGGGTCTGGGGTACCATAAGGTACGTCGGGGCTCGATTTTGGGAGGATGTCTCAGGCGAAACCGCCATTCTCTGAGAATCGGGGTCAAAATCATTGGAATTACAATTTGTTTTTGAAGGTTTTATGTTAGAATGTTGAAGTTCCCATGTGTTTTTGGACCCTGACGTCACGATCTGCGTAAGGGGTGCCACCGATTTTCAGAATTTGATGTCCCGAGCGCAACGGCCAGACAAATCGCGAACGACGCGGCGCGTACGCACTAATCGCCTCTGAGCTCTACTCCCTCGGAGAGGTGCATATCAGAAAACATGTACTTATTACCCCAGATCTTCCAGACTTCCCTCTAGGCCTTCTCCAGATCTTCCTCCAGATCTGTTGCCATACACACTTTGCCAGGTCGTTCTTCCAGATCCCAGATCTCCCCCCAGATCTTCCTCGAGATCTCCTTCCAGATCTCCCTCCAGATTTTCCTACAGATCTCGCCCTGGATCTCCCCGCGGATCTTCCTCCAGATTTTCCTCCCAATCTGCCCCCGGGTTTCCCCCAAGATCTTCTTCCAGATTTTCGTTCAGATCTTCATTTGCGATTTTCCCCCGTATCTCCTCCGAGATCTTCCTCCAGACCTTCCTTCAAATCTTCCTCGAGCATCTCCTCCGAGATCTTCCTATAGATCTTCCTCCAGATCTGCCCTCAGATCATCAGCAACCGTTCCCCAGACCTCGCTCCAGATCTTCCTACAGCTTTCCCAGATCGTTTTGTGGATCTTCCCCCAGCTCTGCCGCCATGCATTATTCCAGAGCTTCCTCCAAATCCCTCCCCAGATCTTTTACCAACTTCCGCTCCAGATCTTCCCCCAGATCTTCCTCCAGATCTGTCCCTGTATCTTCTCCCAGATCTTCTTCAATCTCTCTTGTAGGTATTCTGATCGATTTATCCTTAGATGGGTTTCCAGATATTCTTCAAACCTCGTCTACCATATCTTCCTCCATGTTTCCCCGCAGGTCGTCCTTCAGATCTACCTCCACATTTGTCTTCAGATCTTTCTCCAGATGTTCCCCCCCCCCTAGGTCTCCCCCCCAGAACTTCATGCTGATCCTCCTCCAGATCTTTTCGCAGATGTTCCTCTCGATCTTTACCAGATCGTTCTCCAGATCTTCCGCCATATCTTATCTCCAGATCTTCCTCAATAGGTTCCGTTTCATTTGGACCCAGATCTTAATTGATCTGTCCCCCATATCTTCCTCCAGATGTCCTCCCCTGTATAAGTTTTTTTTCAAATGTTATTGCAGGTCGTCTCCAAGTTTTTCCTGCTTAGACAGTTCCTGTTAGATCTGGCTCCAGATCTCCCTCCAAAGTCTTCCACCCCATCTTCCTCCATAGCGTCCATGGGCTCCGTTCTAAGGTCTTCTCCACATTTTCCTCCAGAGCTTCCTCAAGGTGGTCCCCGAGGTCTCCCTCCAGATCTTATGTAGATCTTCCTCCAAGTCTTCCACCAGATCTTCCTCCAGCTCTTCCCCAGATTTTCTCTCAGATCTTTCATCACCTCTTAGTTCTATGTCTTCCTGAACAATTTACCTCAATTACCCCCTGATCTTTTTCTAGCTCCTCCTTAAGATCTTCCGCCAGATCTTCCTCTGGAGATTCCCTGGATCTCTCCCATCCTTTCCTACAGATCAACATCCAGATCTTTCTCCAGAATTCCACTCGCATTCTCTCCCTTTCTTTCCCGTGCTCTTGGCCTTGATATTTTTGTATTTTTTTTCTCCAGGTCTCCTCGGTGATTCTCCGTTTGACTTCCCTGCCGATCGTCCTCCATATGTCACCAACAGGTGCTTCTCCATATGATTTCACAGGTCCTCCTCAACATCATCCTTCCGATATATCTTCTTCCTCCATACATCGTCACCAAATCTTCCCTTCATCTCTTCCCAGGTATCATTCCAGATGTTCTCACACGTGTTTGTCTCAAACGGATTTCCCAGACGACATGGACGACTCGACAGCGTGTTTGATGACGCGTGGGATCATTTGTGCGGACACTGCCGTATCCTTCTCTCTCTCTCTCTGTCCTCCTGATTACCTGGTGCGCTGCCCCGCGTTGCCCCTGCGTTTTTTCTGCACTGCAATCCTTGCTCGCTTGTCTGTGGCCCTTGAGGCGTCCGTGTGCTCTGCAGTCGGCAACGCTCTTTCCGCCAGGCCGTGGGTTCGTGCTTCATTCCAGATCTTTTTGGCGCTCCTCCGATTCGTGTGCTCTCGCGGCTGCGCAGTGGCACGCTGCACCGTCGGGCGTAGGCAACACAACGACTCTCTCTTGCTCTCTCCTCTCTCCCTCTCTCTCTCTCTCCTTTTTCGTGCCTCTTTCTCTCTCTCTCTCTCTCTCCCTCTCTCTCTCTCTCTCTTCCTACGCATGCGTGTCCCCTTCAGGAGGGTGGGGGAGAACGGCGACGACAGTGTCGGCGGCCCCTACAACGACGACGACGACGACGACGACGACGACGACGACGACGAACGAGTGGACCGTCACGGCCGTCGCAAAGTCTCACCGAGAAGGCCTCCAGGATGCCTCCCTGAAACCTTCTCGGGGCCCTCTCCTTTATATCCTTCTTGGCAGCTCTTCGGGCCCCCTTCACCCCAGATCAACCTCCAGATCGTTCTCCAGATCATGTATTTTTTTCTCTGAAGGAAGATTTGAAGGACAATCTGAGGGGGAGGTCTCGACGAGAGCGTGTAGCAAGATCAGGAGGAAGATCTAGAGAACGATCGGGAAGGCAAATCCGTAATGCCCGTAGCGTCTCTACAGGCCCTCTTGCAGAAGCCCTACATGCCGCCACGCTGGTTCTGGGCAGGCTGGATATCTGGAGGATATCTGGATGAAGGTCCAGAGGGAGGTGTGTGTGTGGGTGGGGGCCGAACAAGATCTGGAGCAAGATCTTGGAGGAGGATCCCGAAGGATATATGTAATATGGGGAGGAAGACCTGGAGAGATATCTGGAGCAGGATCTGGAGGAACACGTGCGTGGAATAACCGAAGCAGATTTGGAGGAAGATCAGGTGAAAGATCTGCGTGAAGATCCCGAACTTTATCGTGGCGAAGGACCCAACCATATGCAATTGGCAGCACCTCAAGGCAGGTGGGACGAAGGAGGGGGAGCTCCTTATTGGGCCACGGGACGTTTGAGGGGTATGCGGGCATGAGCGGGGGGGAGCATGCGGACACCGCCGCGAAACGCGCGAGGGGCAGGCCATGAAACGCGTGAGGGGCGTGCCGAAATGGGTCGGGGGAGACGCTTGTGATCACAGCCACTGGGGTCTTCGGTGGAGCGCCTGGGAGCGCTTGTGGGAGCGTCTCGAGAACGCCTGCAGAGTACCTGGGAACTCTTGGGAGCGCCGGGCGTTTCGAGCACCTGGGAGCGCCTGGGAGCGCTTGGGAGCGCTTGGGAGCACTTGGGGGCGTCTGGGGTCGCCGGGAGCGCTTTGGAGCGCCGGGGAAGCGCTTGGGAGACCTGGGAAGCTGGGAGCGCGTGGGAGCGCCTGGGGATCGCCTGGGAGCACCTGGGAGCGCCTGGGAGCGCCTGGTAGTGCCGGCGAGCGCTTGGGAGCGCGTGTGAGCGCTTGGGAGCGCCTGGGAGCGCCTGGGAGCGCTCGGGAGCGCCTGGGAGCGCCAGGAACGCCTTGAAGCGCCGGGGAAGCGCTTGGGAGCGCCTGGGAGCGCCTGGGGGCGCCTGGGAAGCTGGGAGCGCCTGGGAGCGTTTGGGAGCGCATGGGCGCGCCTGGGAGCGCCTGGGAACGCTTGTGGGAGCGCCTGGAGAGCGCCTGGGGGCATGGGAACGCTTGGGAGCGCCTGGCGTTTGGAGCGCTTGGGAGCGCCCGTGACCGCATGGGAGCGTCTGGGAGAACCTGGGGGCGCCTGGGAAGCGCCTCGGAGCGCTTGGAAGCGCCTGAGAGCACCTGAGAGCGCCTGGGGGCGCCTGGAAGCGATTGGGTGCGCTTGGGAAGCGCCTGGGGCGCCGAGAGCGCTTGGAGGCGCCTGGGAAGCGCTGGAGCTTGTGAGCGCTTGGGAGCGCCGGGGAGCGCCCGAGTGTGCGTGGGAGCGCCCAGGAACACGTGGGAGCGCCTGGGAGCGACTTGGGGCGCGGACGCAGGTGGTCACAGCCACTGGAGCCTTCAGTGAATGTCCTTGTGGGACCACGAAGCGCTGTACTGGATGACGCGGACGCACGGAAACGCTGTATTCTCGTGCGCGGACGCATATGGTCACAGCCACTGGGGCCTTCGGTGGAGCTTCCTATGCGGCCACGAAACGGCGTCGTGGGTGGCGCGGGGCGCATGTGGTCTCAGCCACTCGGGCATTTGGTGGAGCTCCCTATGAGGCCACGAAGCGCTGTACTGGGATGTTGCGGACGCATGTGGTCACAGCCATTGGGGCCTTCGGTGGAGCTCCCTATGAGGCCACGAAATGTCGTCTTGTGTGGCGCGGACGCATGTGGTCACAGCAACTTGGCCTTTCTGTGGGGCTCCCAATGGGGCCACGAAGCGCCGTCCTGGGTGGCGCGGGCGCATGGGTCACAGCCTCGGGGGCCTTCGGTGGAGCTCCGCGCGGCCACGAAACCGCTGTACTGTGTGGCGCGGGCGCATGTGGTCACAGCCACTGGGGCTTTCGGTAGAGCTCCCTATGGGGCCACGAATCGCCTTGCTTATTGGGTTTCGCCGACGCATGTTTTCTCAGACACTGGGGCCTTCGATTGAGCTCCCTATGGGGCCACGAAGCGCCGTGCTGGGTGGCGCGGACGCATGTGGACAAAGCAACTTGGCCTTTCGGTGGGGCTCCCTATGGGGCCACGAAGCGCCGTCCTGGGTGGCGCGGACGCTTTCGGTGGAGCTCCCCATGGGGCCACGAATCGCCTTACTTATTGGGTGTCGCGGACGCATGTGGTCACAGCCATTGGGGCCTTCGGTGGAGCCCCCTCTGGGGCCACGAAGCGCCGTCTTGGGTGGCGCGGACGCACATGGTCGCAGCCACTGGGCCCTTCGGTGGAGCTCCACGCGGCCACGAACACGAAGTACTGGGTGGCGCGGACGCATGTGGTCACAGCCACTGGGGCCTTCGGTGGAGCTCCCTATGGGGCCACGGAGCGCCGTACAGGGTGGCGCGGACGCATGTGGTCACAGCCACTGGGGCCTTCGGTGGAGCTCCCTATGGGGCCACGAGCAACTTGGCCTTTCTGTGGGTCTCCCTATGGGGCCACGAAGCGCTGTATTCTCGTGTGCGGACGCATGTGGTCAGCCACTGGGGCGTTCGGTGGAGCTCGGCGTGAACGCATGTGGTCAGCCTCGGGGACCTTCGGTGGAGCTCCCTATGGGTCCACGAAGTGCTGTTCTGTGTGCGGAGGGCAGGGGCAGGACTCGGAGGAAGGGGAGGAGGGGCGAGGAGGAGAAGGAGGAGGAGGAACGCGGGGCGATGTCTCTTCAAAACGGGGACCCAACATCACTGGATGGTCGGGGCACAAAGTATTTGGGTGACGATGTTCAGGAAGATCTGAATGATAATCTGGAAAGGGGCCTGAAGGAAGATGGTGAGGAAGATCATCTCCTTCCAGATCTATCTTCAGATCTTCCGACATCTCTTCTTCGGGATCATCCCCCAGTTGTTTCTCCATGGTCCTCCCTCTGTTCTTTCTGTACTTCATCCATAGTTCATTCGGTTTCTTTTCCCAGATCTTTCTCCAGATCTTCCAGTCGACCTTCGCCTAGCTCCTCATGGGGAGCATTCTTTAAGTTCGTCCCCCAGTCCCCTCTTTGAATCTCCCCCTAGGTCTCCTTCCAGATGTTTTGTCGAGTCTTATCTCAGATCTTTCTCCATCGATCTCCTTCCCCGTATTTTCTTGTAATCTTCCTCCTGAACTTTCACCGGATCCTCCTCCAGATCCTAGTTGGGACCATCCACCCAGATTTTCCTCCAGCTCATCTTCAAGATCTTTCCATTCTATCTTTCTCCAGAATGACCCAGATTGTTTCCAGATCTTTATCCAGATGTTATTCGGGAGCCTTCCCCCAGATGTTTCTCCTGATCTGATTCGGGACCATCCCCGAGATCGTCCTCTAGATCTCCCCCACATGTTCCACCATATATGTTTCCGAGTTTTGGTCGGGATCTTCCATATCTTCCTCCCACAGATTCCCCCTCCTTGAGTTTCCCACATATCTTTCCTGGATCTTATTCAAGTTATTGGTCCATATCATTATCCAGATCATCCCTCCAGACCATCCTCCACGTATCTTCATCTAGATATTTCCCTTGCTCTTCTCCCAGATCTTCGTTAGCATTCGCAGGTATTTCTGTAGATCTTCCTATAGATCTTCCAGACCTTCCTCTGGATCTTCTTCGGCATTTTCCTCCCAGATATTATCCCATATGTTTCTCCAACTATCTCCATGCTTTTGTTCCAAATATTATTCGGGATCTCCGCCACACAGATTTGCCTGCAGAGATTTCCTCCTGATCTTCCTCGAGATCTTCTCCCCAGATCGTCCTCCAGATAGTCATTGGAATCTTCTCATAGGTCTCCGCCAGATTCTCCTCCAGATCTTACTCGGGATGCCTCCGGATCGCCCTCCAGATTTTTCCATTAGATCATCCCTAAATGGTCTTCCAGATGTTTGGCTTCTTCCTTTGGATCCTTCCCTTGACATTCCTACACATGCTTCCCCCAGGTCGACCTCCGGATTTTCTTCCAGATCCTTCTCCAGATCTGCTTTCGGCTGTTCCTCCAGATCTTCCCCTGGACCCTCCCTCAGATATCCTCCTAGATCTTCCTCCAGATCTTCCGGACATTGTGCGGGATGTTGTTTTCAGATCTTCTTCCAGATATTGCTCTAGACCGTACCGCAGATATTCCTCCAGATCTTGCTCCAGATCTGTCTCCAGATCTTCCTCTGGAGCTTCATATACATCTTTCGCCAGATCTCGCCCCGAGCACAAGCCTCGATGTCACCCCCTCAGCACGACCCGCTACCACAACCCCTGGCATGGCCATCCCGCTACAGTCGGGGCCCTGAAGAAGGAACCCTTTTCGTTGGGGAGGGGCTCGGTGACCCGGTGTTCCTTGCTTGTTCTGCAGTGTACCTTCGGTTCTCCTGAGGTTTCCCATGGGAAATCGAAGTTCAATTTATGGAAGAAAGGGGCCTCGTTCCTTATTTAGGGTTCCTGAGGTCAACGCCCCGACTGTAGCACAATCTCCGACACCACCATCCATCGGCGCAGTCACCCGCACAATCTTCCTCGCAACCACCAGTGCGGGCACCGCGCTGCGTCGAGAAATTGCACGCTTCCAGAGCTGGCCCTCGCAAGAGGGTTACGAACTTCAGCGAGGCTGGGCCTCTACTTTTTATGCTGAGACTGCTTAGCATCAGCTTCGAGTGTGATCCTCATGGTCGTCCTTGTGATCGCAGGGGGCTCATTTCCCGTCTCCTCCGCCTTCTCTCCCTGGCGGAGGCCCTCCTCCCGCACATGATGTGCGGACCTCGACGGGAGACTTCCCCGTGATCCACCCACAGACACGCTCTGCCCCCTTAGGGTGCTCAGGTGCGATGCCTGCTACGCTACGCCGGCGAGCCGCTCGATTTACCACCTGGAGGTCGGGACCCCACAGGGAGAGGGCTTCCGCTCGAGACTTTCTCGCGGTTCGCTCGCACGTGGGGCTCCCGCTTGAGACCTCCTCGGGGTGTGAGAGAGAGAGGGAGAACAAGGGACAGAGAGGGTGAGTGAGCGAGTGTGCGACTGAGTGCGGGCTGGGGGGCGTGCGTGAGCGTGTGCATGTGTACGGCTGTGGGAACTGGGTGGTTGCGATGCTGCTGCTGCTGATGACGATGATGATGATGCCGATGACGATGACGATGACGATGATGATGATAATGATGTTGATGATGATGATGATGATGATGATGATGATGATGATGATGGCGATGACGATGACGATGGCTCTGAGGGTGACGGTGGCAGTGAGGGTGACTATGATGATGATGATGATGATGATGATGATGATGATGATGATGATGATGATGATGCTGATGCTGATGCTGATGCTGATGCTGATGCTGATGCTGATGCTGATGCTGCTGATGATGATGATGATGGTGATGATGATGATGATGCTGTTGCTGCTGATGATGATGATGATGACGACGAGGAGGTGGAGGAGGAGGAGGAGTGTAGAACGGCGAGAGGAGGGGGGGTGAGGCTTCTGCTGTGTGTGTATGTGCAGAGAATACAAAAGCCCACTTGGATATGAGGGGACACTCTGAGGATACTCTATGTGTGTTCGGCCTCTCGCGGCCTTTCTGGGGGCCTCTTGGGGGCCTCCTTTGGGCTTCGCAGGGCCTCCTGAGCCCTCTTGTGGCGGACGACTCGGGTTGTCGGTTCGTGGTCCCCCTCTCGGGCACTTCTCGAGGCCGTCTTGGCGCCCTCTTGATCAGTCTTGGGCGCCTCTCGGACCGTCTTGGGGTCCTCTTGTGCCGCCTTTGGGCTCTTCTGGGGGCTCCTTGGGCCGTTTTGGGGCAGTCTTGGGCAGTCTTGGGCAGTCTTGGGGGCCTCTTGGACCGCCTTGGGCTGTCGGACGCCCGGAAGGCGAGGGCCTCGAACCCACGGGACATCCTGAGGACCATGCACGGGTATCTCTTCTCCAGGGCCTCTTCGGAAGGCTCTCGGGGTTCTCTTGGGACATCCCGTCTTGGTGCCATCCTGGGCCGCCGCGCCATGCTGGGCCGCCTTGGAGGCATCTTGGCCTCGAGGGGCGCGAGCCTGTACCCTGCGAGGAAGCGTGGCCTCGGGAGGAGGGGCGGTGCGGGCAGTTCGGCGTGGGGAGGCGGTCGCAAGGGGGTGGCCTTTAGAAGCTCACCGAAGCCCTGCCAGACAGAACTTGGCATCCTAGCGCGCCCCAGCGTGCCAGGTGGGCACGGCGACGATCTGCGGTTTAAGTACAGAGGCGACGCAATCGCTGGTGCATGGCAGCCCACGGGCGTCGTCTTCAGGAGTGCAGAGGATGTGCCATTCGAGCCCATTGGCCTGCGGTCCCTGCAGTCGTCTGTTCCGTCAAACCCACCACCACCAGAGTCACAGTATACGAGCCCGAATGAAGGGCGCTCGGTGTTACTGAGTTGCAAGAGCAGTACAGCGCGGAACCGAACGATGCGCAATGTTTTGAAAACGAAGTTCAATAATGTAGAGCTTGTGGACGGCGACAGGACTTTTTTCGGCGATTTCCACGCGGACAAAGTTGACATTCTGGCCTACATGGGCTACAATGTTTATGCCAATGCTGTCAACCTGACAACTCACCCTAGGTGCTTCATGACGAGCAAGCGTAATGAGCAAAATCAGATAGAGTGGTCTCTTGACGAAGACGGGAATGTTGACAGGCACGGGGAGAAAGTGACTGTGAGTGATGTCGACGAGCGTTGTGAAAGGTCAGCGGATACATGGCATGATGTGCAGACCGACAGGATCAGAGCACAACTCTTTCTGTACACTCCCAGTCACGAGCTTTTCACGAGGATCCTGGTCGAGTGGCACATTGAGATGTCGGGGAAATTCACCCCCGCATTCCATGTTGAAAGCTTCCAAGAACTCAAGAGCACTGATCGGTACACTGCTTGGATTTCTTTGACACTAGTGCAGGTGGGTTTGGGTGTGTTGCAGTTCGTCTTGATTATACGCCGGGTGGTCATCGAAATCCGCGAACGAAGGCTGTATCCGCGTGCATTGGCGTGCACCAGCTCTGAGAACATCGCAATTTCATGTGGGCTTCTTCTGCAGATCGGGTTCATGGTATTCTACATCACAAGGATTGCACAGGAGATGGATGGGGGAAACTTGTGGCCATTGATTGAACAAGTCTTATCAATCAACCCTTACGCAAGCGAGGAGGCTGCGATGAATTTCATGTTGAGTCAGAACGCACTTGTTGACCGTGCCCAGTCTTTCCAACATCATCGGGTAACGGGGTTTGCGTTAGTTTTCGTATCTTTCCTGCAGATTGTAGATTACATGAGCGTGCACCCTCAGTTAGGCGTGATCCCAAACACCTTGTCATTGATCGTCGCCCAGCTGATCAACTGGATAGGCATCTTCGTGGTTGTTTTTTTGATGTTGGTCATGTTGGGCCATTGGGCGTTCGGAGAGCAGGTCGACGACTTTTCTTCTGTGTCTAAGACTTTGATCCTAAGTGGCAACCTCGCCCTTGGCAATTTTGATTTTGCGGTGCTCGCGTCCGAAATACACGAGACGGCCGATATTGTGCTCCTGGTTGTGTGGGAGTCCGCCACGTTGGCTTCAGTCTTCCTGGTGCTCCTCAACTTCTTGCTTGCAATTGTCGTGGATGGGTATTCGGTGGTGAAGGTTAGCAGTGAATGCTGTGCGGCGAATGGGTTCCTGATCGACCTGTTCAAGTTTGGCAAGGTCCAGTACATGTACAGCAGGCGTGGTTGGCCGAAGAGGGCGTTCCTTCTCCAGCATTTGATGGAACTGCCCGACCAGGTGACCGTTGAAGACATCCACAGAACCGGCGCTTTCCGCCAGGACGGGGATGGATCTGATGGAACGTCAGAGTGCCAGGTTTGCGGCGTTGCGTGCCAGGATTAGGGGGACGAGAAATAACATAAACATAAAAACTTGAAGGTCCTCGCGGATTTCTCGGATGGGCGCTGGGCCCCCCTCCCTGGCGCGCGGAGCGCGCCAGGGGCGGCGCCGGAGGCGGGGGTCCAGCGCCCATCCGAGAACTCCGCGCGGACCTTGAGTTTTTATGCTTACGTCATTTGCTCGTTCCTCCGAGGACGGGTGCGGCGCCGTGCGCCAGGATGGGGACGGATCTCACGGAGCGTCGGAGTGCCAGGCCTTCTTTGACGCCTACCGCGAGGTACTCAACGAGCTCCCAGGGGCGAGGAAGCTCGCGACGCGGAGGGCGGCCAAAGACATGGAGCACAGGGCCAGGGATGCGGACCTCAGGAACTCCGTGCTCGCAAGGATTGATCAGCTTGCACGGCAGCTCGGGCGCGACGCCCCGCCTTCGGGGGAGGGCGGCTCCCACCTCATCGTGCCTCCTGGTGATCCTGGTCTCGCCTGATCCTCACGGGCCGAGCTCCCGCCTGAGCCTTGCGAGGGGTTTCCTGATCTGAGCCGGATCCCTGCCTCACGTCCTGTTCGCGGCATCATGCAAGCACTGAGCCTTGGGCGCCTCCAGCGTCACACCGACTCAGTCTCACCCCCGTTGCCGCCGGGAGCGCCAGGCTGGGAGTCTCGACGAACGCCGAGCCACTCGCTGCCTACAAGTGTGCTCCGCGGCTGGTCTGCTGGACGCCCCTCCCTGCTCCCCTCGTCTCCTGCCTTTCCATCCACATCCTCGCCACAGTCGCCGTCCCCCTCCTAGTCCTATCGACCTCCTCCCTCTCTCCCCTGAAAGCCGGTGTAACTTTTCGGTCTTTGCCCCCGCGGCCACTGGGCACAGCCAGGACACCCTGCGGCACCGGCTTGCAGCGTTTCCAGTCCTCTGGCTCCTCATGACCCCTTCCAGCCCTCTGGTCCTCTGGTCCTCTGGCCCTCTGGTCCCTCCCCAGACCCCCGACGTCATGATTTTTTCATAACGCCGGCCCCGAGTGGTCTCGACCCATGCCCCGGGACCGTCTTCTCATCCTGAGTAATTTTTTGACGGTCCCGAGGCCAAGCGAGGGCCCCCAGAGGCCAAAAATGGCGAAAATCCTCGTGTCATGATTTCTTCATTACTCGAGGGGGTCTGGGTCTGTTCCTCTGGTCCTCTGGTCCTCTGGTCCCCCGATCCTTCGGTCCTCTGGCCCTCCAGTCCCTTCGGTCCTCGGGTCCTCTGGTCCCTACGGCGTCCTCCTGTCTCTGGTCCTCCAGTCCTCTGGTCCTTTTTGGCCCTCCGTCCCTCTGATCCTCCGGTCCTCGGGTCCTCTGGTCCTTCATGCAATCCCTCGGTACCCATACCCCCTCGCGCTGTGAAAAAATCACGACGGGAGGGTTTTCGCCATTTTCGGTTCCGGGTTCCCAGGGCCCTTCCTGGACCTCGGGACCGTCAACAAACGATTCAGGATGAAAAACCCATCCCTGGGGAGGGGTCCAGATCTCGGGGGTCGACGCTGTGGAAAAATCACGACGTCGGGGGTCTGGGTACTCAGTGCTCTCCTCTGGGCTGCCGGGGCGTGGGGCTGGGACGGACTCCAGGTGGGGCCCGTCATGGCGATGCCGAAAGAGGGGTCTGTCCCTTTGAGGCAGCCTATTCGACGGGTCTGGCGTGGTTCCGCCACCATCTGGGCGCCATCAACCCAGACCCCCTTGCGTCATTCAAAGTCGCGGCGCGAAGTGTCGTTATTTTCGGCCTTCGGGGGTCCTCGCTGGGCCTCGGGACCGTCAAATAATGACTCAGGATGAGAAGGCGGTCCCCGGGAATGGGTCGAGACTTCTGGGGGTCGACGTGATGAAAAGATGCTGACGTCGGGGGTCTGGGCATATGGCGCAACCTATTCCACGGGTCGGGCGAGGTTCCGCCACGCTCCGGTCGCAACCTACTTAAACCGATCAGATATCTTACGAAGAAGCGGGACATTTCGTGGACCCCAGAGATCGCTCAAGAGAATCAAGCATCTGGACTGGATCCTGAACGTGTTCTTGAAGCTTCTTTCCTTCGCAGAGCGCTGGCATATCTGGACCTGGACTCCGAAAACGTTTCGAGCGAAGCCGATTCTTAGCGTACCAATAATTCAACTCTACGCTTAGGTCGGGCCTGTCCCTCGACATGAGGAATGCTCGGGACGATTGTTCGACCATTTTTGATCATTTTGGGAGCATTTTTTGACTTCTTTCAATCTTTAGTCCAACATCCCCCTGTAGGGGGACAGGCCCGACTTAACTCTACGCAGGGGTGCATGTCGCAACCTGTGGGACACCTGTGACGCCACTTGGACTGCGCCTCGTATGCAGCACCTCCTGGGTGCAGCGGCTCCCTGCTTTGGGTCCACGCTGGCAAGCACTTCTTCTTTTCTGATGCCAAGGCAGATTCCGCTCCTCAGCAGCGTCGAGGCGAGGCGTTATGCGTGACGAGCGAACAACTCATACCCATAGGAGTGTCGAAAGGAGGAGAACTGGCTATGGGTATGTGTGCGAGTTGTCGGACCCTGGGCCCCCCATCCGACAACACGCATCCATAGCCCCCTCCGCCCCCCCTATGGGTATGGGTGCGTGTTGTTCGATCGTCAATGCAAGCATTTCTTCATGTTATGCCGAGGCGTTCCGCTCCCCAGCAGCGTCGCAGCACTTCGGATTCACAGCGGCTTCGCACAGTGGAGTCCCATGCCAAGAAACACCCTGCTTGCCTCCAGGGCGCCCTGGGTTTCTTGGGTTTCGATGGCTTTTCTATGGGAAGCGTGACGTTCCCACGCAAAACATCAGTGGACGTCCTGGGGTCTCAGGGTTGGGTTTCTTGTTGAAGGTTCCTTGTGGTCGGACCCCTCCTGTACCGCGAAATGTGGGAGTTGGCCGCTACATGACCAGACCGCCGCATACTTAATAGCACCGCCTAGCGTAGCACGACATCCAGATCCCCCGACCCCCGCTTGCCAGGGGCGAAAAGGCTTCTGGGACACTCGACTGTCCCTTTCCCCCTTGCCCCCTCCCCCAAGGTTTAAATTCTAGACGCTTCGCGTATCCCCACCAGCCCGTCCAGAAATGAGCCCCAGGGGAGTGGAGGTGATGAGGGAAGCGGGGGAGCATGCAGAAGAACAAAGAGCGGGTTGAGCCGCCATACGCCCCAAGAGGGGCAGGATGTAGGAGGAGTCGTCGTCGTCGGAGTAGGAGGAGGAAGACGAGGAGCAGGAGGAGGAGCAGGAGGAGGAGGGGGAGGAGGAGGAGGAGGAGGAGGAGGAGGAAGATGAGGAGGAGGAGATGGAGGAGGGCGAGGACGAGGAGGACGAGAAGGAGGAGGAGGAGGAGGAGAAGGAGGAGGCGGAGGAGGGGGAGGGGGAGGAGGGAGGAGGGAGAAAAAGAGGAGGAGGAGGAGGACAATGGCGAGCTTGGGGGCCTCTTGGGCCGTCTTTGGGGCCTCTTGGCGGTCCCGGAGGCCTCTTGCGTATCTCGGGGAGCTTCTTGTGGCCTTTTGGGAGTCTCTTGGAGGCCTCTTGGAGGCCTCTTGGGGGCCTCTTGGGGCCTCTTGGGGCGCTCTTGGGGCGCTCTTGGGAGCCTTTCGGGGCGCTCTTGGGGCCATCTTGGAGGAGATCTATCAAAGAAGGGGGGAGCCTCAATTAGCCTCGCCCCTCTAGAGTGCCTCGGATCGCCTCTTGGGCCCCCCCAAGAGGCCAAAATCCTTCCAAAACCTAAGGAAAATCAATGTTTTGTGCTTTCTCGCCTTTTCGCTCTTGGAGCAGTCTTGGGCCATCTTGGGCGTCCCAACGCGTCGCGGAACGCCCCGTCCAGGTCAGTGGGGAGGGGTAAGGGGAGGGGTAAACCCCTCCCCGAAGGGAAAGAAGGGGGGTTGGCAGAGGAAACGCTCTAGACCACCTACGCCCTAAAGGGCTGGTGGGATTCTCTGTTATCGGAGGCCTAGAGCTTGACACCAACACCAAAATCGGCGGTGTGCTTCTACAGAGGGACGATGCTCCCAATCTCGGTGATGGTGGTCATATTCGGGCTTCTAGGTGGCCGACATATTTCAAGGGAGGACAAACCACCCAGACGGGACACTTGGCGTTTACTAAACGGCCCTGGGCGTTTGCTAAACATCCCTGCCCTGTTTGATTCCTTCTTTGCGTGCGTTTACTAAACGGCTTCGCTTGTAGGGGAGATGATGATCGGGGGAGGATCTTCCGCCCCCTAATGCTACTACCAACACCGAAGTCGAGGATCATCTTCTCGCAGTGGAGGCAGCCTCGCGTGGTGGTGTTGGCGACCATCTCGAGGCTTCTAGTGTTAGAGGGCGGAGCCGGGAGGGACAGCGCGCTCACCAGCGTACCCCCCGGGCGCCCCAGGAGGCCCCACAGAGCCCCGAGGCAGCCCACGAGGTCCAGAGCGGAGCACCAAGACAGTCCAAGGGAGCGTCGAGACAGCACAGGGTACAGTCGACCCGCGTGTGGTCGTTTTTTTATTCGTTGTTTTGCCGATCTGCGCGGACCTCCCCTCCCCCCCCCCCCCCTCCGCTGGAGTGGATCTCGGCTGTTTTTGGGGCGCCTGTTTCCAGCAGGTGGAGCCTCCCCCGTAATGGACGCCCTGGTGCAAACAGTCGCGCGAAGCAGAGGTCTGGAGCCAGACCCCCCCCCTCTCCACCCCCCCTTCCTCCCAGTGTCGAAGCGCCGAGTAAAAAAACGCTCACAAGGATGGGCAGCCTTCCCAATGGGTACCCTTGCATCCTTGCCTCCTCGGCCCATCCTTGGCCTCTTTTGCCGCGCCCCGCTCGAAAAGCTTCGAAACAGCTCTCCGAGGCCCTTGCATCCTCATCGTGCGTCCTTATGATACACTGGGGGGTGTTAAGTGTATGTCGGGCGTGTCCCCCTACAGAGGGATTTTCGACGAACAATTAAAAAATACTCCGAAATACCCCGAAAAGGTCAAAAGATACTCAAACAACAGTCCACATACTATTTTTGGACTATTGTTTGCTTATTTTGGGGGTCCTTGTTTATTTTTCGTCGGAAATCCCCCTGTAGGGGGACACGCCCGACATAATGTTAAGTCGGCGCCGGCGACGCCGGCTTCCAGCTCGAGCGCTGGAGGCATTTTCAAACACGGCCCTGTCTCCAGCGATTGTGGCTGCAGATGTTATGCCTGCTTGCGTTTTGTTGTGATGCTACGCTGAGCCAGCCGCGGCCCCAGTAGGGGACTTGCACTGTGCTCGATGTCTGCTCATGGGAGCCTTGGGCGGCGACATTGCAATCCGCGTTTCCTGCATCTGGACCGCGCAGGGGCCGCATTTGGCCCATCCTCCTGCTCCTCCTCTCCCCTCCTGTTCCCCCTTGTCCTCCTCGTTCTTCCAGCCCCCGCGAATCCACTCCAAATCTGGTCCAAATCTGGTCCAAATTTGTTCCAAATCCTGTCCAAATCCTGTCCAAATCGGGCAGCGCCGGGAGCCACGCAGGCTCCCATGGAACGGACACCAAACATTGTGCTGCCTCGCCAAAGGCAGCGCCCACCCCCCGAGGATCGCGTCCGCCAACTCGGCATGCCACTCGCGAGGCTCGACTCTTGGGGAAGCTCCAGGCGCGGCCCCGGTGGAGGAACTTGCACATCATCACATCTCCAAACTCGGCACACCCCTCACGAGGATCGTGCTCCACAGGGAGCCCCAACTACGGTCCCAATGGAGGAACTCGCATAGCACCACGTGGCCTACTTCGGCGCACCACTCACGAGGATCGTGCTCCACAGGGAGCCCCAATTCCGGTCCCACTGGGGCAACTCTCATTGCACCACGTGGCCTGATTCGGCGCATCCCTCGCGAGGAGTGCGATCCACAGGGAGCTCCAGCTATAGCACCACCAGCGACATCCGCATAGCGTCACCTTGCCTAACACTACGCACCCCTCGCGAGGATCGCTCCTCCCCAGAATCTCTAACTACAGCCCCAGGTGAGAAGTGCCAAAGCGCTGACTGGCGCGATTCGGCGCACCACTGACGAGGACTGTGCTCTACTGGAAGCTCCAACACCGTCCCAGTTGGCTATGTTCTATGGGAAAATCAGGGTTCCAGACAACCTAAAGATGCCTGAACATCGCAGAGAAGACCTCAGGAGAGCCCCAAGGGGCTCCAAACGGCTCCCAATAGGACCTGCCGACACCCCAGAAGACATTCACAACGGCTCCAAGAACCCAAGACAGTCCCAGAGGGCACAATACCCCCCTACGAGTGTAGTTTCTTTAGACGTCTCTTCAGCTCTCGGGGGACATGCTTTGAACACGTCTCGAGATATTTTTTCAAGACTCGAGATCCTTTTCAAGACTCGAGATCGTCGTGTGGGCTTCCACGATGTGTTTATGATGCTACGTCTGTTGCACATGTGCCAGAGTAGAGCGAAAGCGTGCGCGTGGTTTTCTTGTGCGCATGCATTCACACATCCATGCATCCACACCTTTCTTCGTCCACGCACATATTTCTCTATCTACCAACGTCTCCATGCCCTCAGGCCCCATTCAGACATTATGTACCATATGAATGAGTAGGTTCCCCCCCCTCCCGGCCTGGGCCGGCCGACCCCGCAACCATCGGCGGAAGCCCGCTGATACCCCCCCCCCGCTTCGCTCCCCACAGGCGGCCCCGAGAGGCCAAGAGGGTGCCAAAACGAGCCAAGAGGGTTCCAAGAGGCCCCCAAGACGGCGCAAGACCGTCCCGAGCTGCCCAATACGGCCCAGAAGGACTCCCAGACCACCCCCAGGAGGGACCCAAGAGGCCCAAATCATTACATTCTCATGGGGAAACGTACATTTTTAGCATGTACGAGTTTTCATCTTTCGCAGCCTTCAAGACGGACCAAGAGGCTCAAAAGACTTCCCCTAGACAGCCCAAGACGTTCCCACGAGGCCCCCCAGCCAGCCCAAAAGAGCGCCAAGACGACCTAAGGGCCGCCTAAGACGGCCAAGTTGGCCCCAAGACGGCGCTCAAGACGGCCCAAGAAGGCCCCGAGTCGCCCAACACGGCCCAAAATGGCCCCAAGATGGTCCAAGAAGGCTCCGAGGCGTCCCAAGAGGCCTCCAAGAGCACTCCCAGGAGGAGCCACAATCGTTGAATTCTTATGGGGAAGCGTGCATTTGTAGCATATGCGACTTTTCGGCCTTCATTGCTTTGAAGACGGCCAAAGAGGCTCCCAAGACTTGCCCAAGCTTAAGACAGTCCCCAAGAGGCCCTCAAGACAGCCCAAAGAAGAGGGCCAAGACGTCCCACGGGCTGCCCACGACTGCCCAAGTTCGCCCCAAAACGGGCCCCAAGAGGGCCCAAGAAGGCCAGGAGTCGCCCAACCCGGCCCAAGATGGCCCCAAGAAGGTACAAGAAGCCTCCGAGACGTCCCAAGCCAAGAGCATTCCCTAGAAGATCCCAAGAGACCAAATTCGCTACATTCCTGTAGTCGAAATATACGATTTTGAGCCTTCACGGCTTTCAAGGCGGTCCAAGAGGCCCCACAGATTCCCCGAGCGAGCCGACGACGCTCCTATATATATATATATATATATATATATATATATATATATATATAATGTATATATAATATATATATATATATATATATATCCTGCGCACCAAGCAAGGGGGCCCTGGAGGGGGCCCCCGACACTCCATGGCGGGACCGGGCCGCCAGGGCCGCCCCCGGACGGCCCAAGACCGCCCCAACACAGCTGAAAAGTGCCGCGACAGGCCTCCAAGAAGCCTGCAGTCGCGGAAAGCCTTCAAGAAGCCTTCAAATATCGTTCTAGCACGCCCAAGATGGCCTCCGCATGGACCACAAGGCTTCCAACACGGCCCAAGGGGTCCCCAGGAGCAGTCCCAAATGGGCCCCAAGAAGCCAAGAGCGTGGATTTTCCTTAGGCTTTTGGTTCATTTAAGCGCTTCTGCCTTTTCCCCATCCCCACGCTCCAATACTGTCCAGTACACCCAGAAATCTTCCAAACAGGCTTCCACCGCGCCTCCGAGACGGCCCAGGTCCGCCTCCTGACGGCTCCAGAAAGCCCTAACACCGTTGAAAAGGGCCGCAAGAGGCCTCCAAGAGGCCCCGAAACGCGGACGGATCGTCCGAATACGCCCAAGATGGCCTCCAGATGGCCCGCGAGGCTTCCAACACTGCCCACGGGGTCCCCGAGAGCATACCCAAACGGGCCACACGAAGCCAAAATCATGGATGTTCCTTCGGTGTGGGGCACATTTCAGCGTTCCTGCCTGTGCAGCTTCCCGACGCTCCAAGCCGGTCCCGAACACCCGAATATCGCTCCAACAGGCCCCCACGAGGGCGCCGAGACGACCCAGGCACGCCCCCAGACGGTCCCAAACAGCCCTAATACATTTGAAAAGGGCCGCGAGAGGCCTCCAAGAGAGTTACGGTCACCGAGCTATCGTTCTAACACGCCCAAGATGGCCACTGGATGGCGAACAAGGCTTCCAGCACAGCCCAAGGGGGTCCCCACGAGAACACCCCAAAAGAGCCCCAGAAGCCAAAATCATGCATGTATTCTTTCCCAACCATCCTGTGGTGTTGGGTCTTCGTTTTGAAGAGATCGCCCCGCGTTCCTCCTCCTTCCTCCTTCCTCCTCCCTCCTCCCCTCCTCTCATCATCATCATCATCATCATCATCATCACCATCATCATCATCACCATCATCATCATCATCATCATCATCGTCATCATCGTCGTCTCCCCCACCCAGTACAACGTTTCGTGGCTCCATAGGAGCTCCGCCGAAGGTCCCAGTGGCACAGTCCGCACGCGTCCCCGCCACTCATTTCGGCACACCCCTCACACGTTTTGTGGCCCCACAGGAGCTCCGCCGTAGGTCCCAGTGGCACAGTCCGCATGCGTCCCCGCTATTCATTTCGGCCCACCCCTCACACGTTTCGTGGCCCCACAGGAGCTCCGCCGAAGGTCCCAGTGGCACAGTCCGCATGCGTCCCCGCCACTCATCTCGGCTCACCCTCACACGCTTCGTGGCCCCATAGGAGCTCCGCCGAAGGTCCCAGTGGCACAGTCCGCATGCGTCACCGCTATTCATTTCGGCACACCCCTCACACGTTTCGTGGCCCCATAGGAGCTCCGCCGCAGGTCCCACTGGCACAATCCGCATGCGTCCCCGCCATTAATTGCGGCACATCACTCACACGTTTCGTGGCCCCATAAAGGGACTCCACCGAAGGTCTCCGTGGCGCAGTCCGCATGCGTCTCCCTCACCCAGTACCGCGTTTCATGGCCCCACATGGAGCCCCACCGAAGGTCCCCGTGGCGCAGTCCGCATGCGTCTCCCTCACCCAGTACAGCGTTTTGTGGCTCCACAGGGAGCCCCACCGAAGGTCCCCGTGGCGCAGTCCGCATGCGTCTCCCTCACCCAGTACAAGGTTTCGTGGCCCCATAGGGAGCTCCAGCGAAGGGCCACGACGAGAGCCTCACGGGTGAACTCACGGGCCTGCTGGTGTTCATTGAGCCTCGCACGTCGGAACCGTTCACTTTCCGCACTTCCAAGGTCACCCCAACGGGCTTCCCGTGCTCGCACGGCAGGGTCATCACCACGGTGGCGTGCCAGGGGCGCACCATGCGCGAAGGCCACGGGGCGAGTGAACGGTGCTCTGGGGCAGTTTTCGGCCAGACCTGCTGGGCGCGAGCAGTCCGCAGCCAGACCTTCTCTCGGTCCCGTGGACTCTCGCCCTGGGCCGTCGCCTTTCCAGCGCGCTGCTCCTTCGGCCGACATCACCCAGGCGTGATCCTGGACTGCGGCCGCCACGAAATGGGGAACGGCAAGAAGGAGGACGACGACTGGTGGCTGGAGCTCTACGCGCTGCTCTCGCGCGCCACGCGCCACGAGGACCTCCTGCTCATCGGGCGCCGCGCATCGAGTTCTTCCCAGCAGGGCCGCCGGAGGGCTTGCGGAAGCAGCTGGAGCAGTTTGCTGCGCGCGCGAAGCGGTGCAGGAGGGAGGCGACGGCCCTCGCCAGGGAGCTGGGCTTCACCGAGTTTATCCGCGAGGCTTGATCTGAGGAGCGGCCCGCCCGAGCCTCGCCGTCTCTCGGCGGTCTGACTACTTGTTTGGCCTCGCGCCGCGGTCGACCCGCGCGCGTCGCTGGGACCCTCTTGGGGCGACCAGCGCGCGTCGCAGGAACTCCGCGCTGCGTTCTGCACTGCGCCTCGCCCGCCCGTCGTCACACTGCCCAGCGGCAAGAGCCTTGCCCGCTATCAGCCAGCCTGCTAGCTCTCTTTGCTCCACGCAGCGGACGACCCGCGCGCGTCGCTGGGACCCCTCCTGGGCGACCGGCGCGCGTCGCGAGGGCTCCGCGCTGCGTTCTGCCCGGCGCCTCGAATGCCCGTCGTCGTTCTGCCCAGCGGCAGGAGCCTTGCCCGCTAGCCGGCTAGCTCTCTTTGCCCCGCGCAGCGGGCGACCCGCGCGCGTCGCTGGGACCCCTCCGGGGCGACCGGCGCGCGTCGCGGGGGCTCCGTGCTGCGTTCTGCCTAGCGCCTCGATTGCCCGTCGTCTTTCTGCCCAGCGGCAAGAGCCTTGCCCGCTATCAACCAGCCAGCTAGCTCCCTTTGCCCCGCGCAGCGGACGACCCGCGCGCGTGGCTGGGACCCCATCCAGGGCGACCTGCGCGCGTCGCGGGGGCTCCGCGCTGCGCTGCGCCCGCAGCCTTGGACTTTTGAGTGCGCGGGCAAAGAGGGAGTAAACGAAGGGGAGGAAGCGGGCGCGATCCTCGCGGGGGGGCGCGCCGACATTGGCGTCGCGGCGCGCGGGCGACGCCGTCGGGGAGTCCCGGGGAAGCTCCTTGCGGCGGCCACGCCCGGCGTCACGAGTACTCAGGGGCAGTCATTCCCAAACTATTGACATTCATGTACAAATACACCACGCTTTGTCATACCCGCATTCATGCACGTAGACTCGCTCGCACGCGTATTCGTTCGCAGTCAGACGCACTCGCGCTCATATTCGCCGGCGTTCAGTCCCTACGTAATCAGATCAATCGTTTTCGCTCGCGTTGTGTGCCACGCCATTAATTTCGGCACACCCCTAGCACGGTTCGTTGCTTCATAGAGATCACCACCGAAAAAGTGAATCACAATTGCGGTACTCACACCTGCATTTGGTTGGGTCCTTCGTCCGGATAATTCTTTTGGTTTTAATGCATGACGGTCCAAGACGGCCCAGGACGCCCAAAAACCGTCCACACAGGCTTCCACCGGGGCGCCGAGACGGCCCAGGGCCGCTCCAAAACGGCCCAATCAAACCCCAACATTGTTGAAAAAGGCCGCCAGAGGCCTCCAAGAGGCCCCGAAACGCGGACAGATCGTTCGAACACGCCCAAGACGGCCTCCAGATGGCCCACAAGGCTTCCAATACGACCCACTGGGTCCCCAAAAGCATTCCCAAAAGAGCCCCACGAAACCGGCGCGCCACGCCGTTTCTCGCCTGCGTTTTCCTCGACTTGTTCGCGTAGCAATCACTTTTACCGCCTTCCCATTTCCCGAACCCCATCCACTCCCTGCCCTCCGCTGCGCTTGTTGGCCATGCGCACGCCGCTGACGCGGCCCGAGCCGATGCGCCGCGCGGCGCAGCATGTATATATATATATATACACACATATTTATGGATCCATATAATGTATCACCATACGTTCGTGTATCCATAGTCCACACTCAGAGTCCACGCATCCATACGGCTTTTCATCCATGTCCGCGTGCGCCCATAGCTGCATGCACTTGACTTCGTTCTGATGTTTTATGCATCCACTCCTCCGTAGTCTCTTCTTTTCCATACCATCATTCCTCCATGCATTCACACCTCCACCTCCATACCTGCTCTGCGCAAGCAACCTGCGCAACCTGACTGGCTGGCATGCGTTTGGCTACTTTCCTGTTGGAATTGAGGAATGCTTTGTTGGAATTGAGTAATGAATGTGCTGGAGTTCCCTCCGTGCGCATCGCGGCCCACTTGGCTGGAGTTTGTCGCGTCGACGCCGCGTCGACGCAACAAAGACTCAACGCGCGGTTTCGGACGCGAGTAATTTTATCCGCGTCCGCGCGACTGGAAGGGAAACCGCTCCTCTCTCCCCTCCGTGTTCTCCCCTCAGTCCCGTCGTTCCTTCCCACACCCTCCCCCATACTTTCAGAGTTTGGCTGCCACGCGCAATTCCCAAGCCGAGTCGACGCTCTTTCGAGGAGAAGGAGGAGGACGAGGAGGAGGAGGAGCAGGATGGAGGAGGGGAGGAGGGCGAAGGAGAATCAGGCAGAGGAGACAAGGAGGCCAAGGAGAAGGAGGAGGAGGAGAAGGAGGAGGAGAAGGAGGAGGAGGAGTACGGGGTAAGACTGGGGAGGTTTGGGAGGAGCGAGCGGGAGAAGAATTAGAAGGAGAAGCAGCAGGAGGATGAAGACAGCCGGCGCGGCCTACACTTGAACTCCAGCCAGGCTCTTGTGTCGGAATGTTGTTCCCGCCTGAGCGCAGGCCACATCCCTGATCAGGAGTGGTGCGCTGTCGCCTGAGCGCTGGCAACAGTTCTGTCAAAGAAATGGTGCGGTCGCCTGCGCGCTGGCCACATCCCTGACTGGGATGGTACTCTCGCCAGAGCGCCAGCCATATCCTTGATTGGGTGTGGTACCAGCGCCAGCCACACCCTTGATCGGGGATGGTGCTGCCGCTCGAGCGCTGGCCGCGTCCCTGATTGGGAACGGTGTTCATGTCCGAGCGCTAGCCACATCCCTGATTGAGACTGCTCGTCTTGCCTCAGCGCTGGTCACGTGCCTGCCTGGGTGTGGTGCTGCAGTTCGAGCGCGGGCCACATCCCTGCTTGCGAATGGTTCTTTCGCCTGAAAGCTGGCCACAGCCCTCATTAGGATTGGTGCTGTCGCGTGCGCGCCGACCACATCCGTGATTGGGAACGGTGCTCCCGTCCGATCACTGGCCACATTCTTGATTGGGGATGGTGCTGCCGCTCGAGCGCTGGCCACATCCATGATTGGGAATGGTGCTCCTACCCGAGTGCCAGCGACATCCCTGATTGGGAACGGTGCTCCCGCCCGAGCGTTGGCCGCAATTGCATGCTGGGAGTCTTATCGTTTACCATCTTGGAGGGGTTGTCTGGGTTCCGGCGTTTTTTTGTATATTGTTTTGTTCCATTGCAATTGGTATGTCGCATAGCGTCACGCGTTAGCGCCGCGTCCGCCGCCGTCGCGTCGCGCCCCAGAGTGGACCCAGTGCAGGCCAGCGCCGTCAGTTGTGGAAGCTCGAATGGGGTCACGCCGTCGAGCCCGTCGCGCCGCGTCGCGCCCCAGCGCGGGCCCAGCGCAGCCGATCGTCGCACAGAAGCATTGTGGCCATGATGCGCAGCATCACCGTCATCTTTGTCAGCTCCACCATTTTTTCGCACAGCGTCACCTGGCCCAATATTTTCCGCCCCTCGCGAGGATCGTTCCCCTCTGGGAGCGTCACCTGGCCTGATTATTCGGCACGCCCTTGACGATGACTGTGCGCTACTACGGGGTGTAATAAGCTGACGCCAGCGGCGCCGGCTTCCGGCTCGAGCGCCAGCTCCATTCTCAAAAACATTGTTGTGTGCAATGGTTTGGACTACATTTTTTGTATGGGTTTGTTGCGGCGCGGTAGTGTCCACTGATTTCATTGCAATATCCACGTGTTGTGCACGCGGTACGCTCGTTCCTCTCCCATGTTAGTCTGTTCGCGACGCTCGAGCACCTCCGAACCCAGAGTTGCGAGGATGCCCCAGGAGTTTGGAGGATGTCTCAGGGGACCACCTCGCGAGCAGCATCGTCGAGCCTGCAGTTGCGAGGATGTCTCAGGCGCAACTGGCCGGACATCTTCTCGCGTGGCATCTTTGAGCCCTGGCGAGGACGTCTAGAGCGACTTTGGCTGGACCACCTCAGATCAGGGCGTCTCGGAGCATAGATTGGCGAGGATGTGTGAGGCGACGAGCCAAGAGTTTCAAGGATGTCTCAGGCGAGACGAGCTGGACCACCTCAGGTCAGCGCATTTCTGAGTCCAGAGGAGCGAAGATGTTTATGGCCAAACGGGCTGGATCACCTCGCGCGTGGCATCTCGGAGCCCAGAGTCGGGAGGATATCTCAGGCGAAATTGTCCAGACCACCTCGCGCGCAGCATCTTCGAGCCTAGTTGGGAATAGGTCTCAGGCGAAATTGGTCGGACCACCTCTCGCGCAGCATCTCTGAGCCCAAATTTATGAAGACGTCTTAGGCATCTCGGAGCCCAGAGTTGCCAGGATATCTCAGGCAAAATTGGCACGACCACCTGAGGGCACGGCATGTCTGAGCTCAGAGTTGCGAGGATGTCTCGGTCGAGGTGGGCAGGACCACCTCAGGTCGCGGCATCTCTGAGGCCAGAGTTGCAAGGATGTCTCACGCGAAATGTTCCAAAACTCCTCAGGTCAGGGCATCTCTGAACCCAGAATTGCAAGGATGTCTCAGGCAAAACGGCATTTGGGAGTTTAGAGTTGCAAGGACGCGTCAGGCGAAAGGGCCAGACTAACGCTCGCGCGGCGTCTGGGAGCTCAGAGTTGCGAGGATGTCTCAGGCGAAAGGGGTCCGACCACTTCAAGTCACGGCATAGGACCCCGGAGTCGCGAGGATGTTTTAGGCGAAACGGGCTGGGCCTCAGGTCACGGCATCTGGGAGCTCAGAATCGCCAGGATGTCTCATGCGAAAGAGGGCGGACAATCTCTCGTGCGGCATATGCGAGCCCCGAGATGCCACGCAACTTGTGGTCCTGCCAGTTTCGCCTGAGACATCCTCTCAACTCTTGGCTTGGGGCTTTTTTCGCCTGAGGCATCGTTGCAACTCTGGGCCCAGATACGTCCTGACCTGTGGTAGTCTTCGATTCACCCGAGACATCCTTGCAACCCAGCGCTCTTCGTTGTTTTAGATTCGATTATTTTTGACAGGCGTCGAAGGAATCTGCGCATTCCCCTTGTAACCTGACGAACGGTTGCGACGCGCAGTTCTGGTGAGTGGCTGGCAAGTGGACTCTCGAAATGATGTTCCCGCCTGGAGGCAGCCGGCGCACGCGCTGCGGGGCAGCCGACGCGCTGCCGCGGCGACGGCGCGTGGAAATCGGAGTCGCCGCTGTTCAGGCGAAGGTCAAGACGGCGGCGAGCGCGCGAAGGAGCAGGCAGAGCATTTGAGGTGCATCCACTGATTTTGTCGTTGCGCCCTTGTAGAACTTCCTTGGTAGAGTCCTTGGCGGCGGCGGCGGTGTTGACGACGGCGGCGACGACGAAGAGCACCGTGGCAGCGGCGACGCTGAAGGCGATGCCGACTACGGGACGACGAACGCGGCGACAGCGACGAGTACGAGCGCGACGCGGCAGCGACGACGGCGACGGCGACGGTGGCGGGGACGACGGGGGCGAGGGCGACCACGACGGCGACGACGGCAGCGGCGGCGGCGGCGACCACGATGGCGACGGCCCAATAGATCAGTAGGACCTCGCATTTTTTCAGAACCCTCCTGCGTTGGGTTTTTGTTTTGGGTAGAGCACTGCTCGCGCGTTTCCTTCCCACCCCCTCCCGTCCCTCTCTTCCCCCCTGCCTTTTGCCTCGCTCGTCGCTGCGCGTCAGCTGGGGGGCTGCGATCTGTGAAACTGTCGCCACTTTCGAGGGCTGCTGGGGGGCCCAGCGCAGTGGGCACCCGCGGCGGACTCAAATGGGACCTCGCCATCCCTGGGGGGCTGCGATCTGTGAAACTGTCGCCACTTTCGAGGCCTGCTGGGGGGCCCAGCGCAGTGTGCACCCGCGGCGGACTCAAATGTGACCCCGCCATCCCTGGGGGTCTGCGATCTGCGAAACTGTCGCCACTTTCGAGGGCTGCTGGGGGGCCACAGTGTGCACCCGCGGCGGACTCAAATGAGACCTCGCCATCCCTGGGTGGCTGCGATCTGTGAAACTGTCGCCACTTTCGAGGCCTGCTGGGGGGCCCAGCACAATGTGCACCCGCGGCGGACTCAAATGGAACGTTGCCATCCCTGGGGGGCTGCGATCTGTGAAATTGTCGCCACTTTCGAGGCCTGCTGGGGGGCCCAGCACAGTGGGCCCCCACGGCGGACTCAAATTATACCTCGCCGTCCCTGGGGGGGCTGCGATCTGCGAAACTGTCGCCACTTTCGAGGGCTGCTGGGGGGCCCAGCACAGTGGGTACCCACGGCGGATTCAAATGGGACCTCGTTATCCCTGGGGGGCTGCGATCTGTGAAACGGTCGCCACTTTCGAAGCCTGCTGGGGGGCCCAGCACAGCGGGTACCCACGGCGGATTCAAATGGGACCCCGCCATCCCTGGGGGGGCTGCGATCTGCGAAACGGTCGCCACTTTCGAGGGCTGCTGGGGGGCCCAGCACAGTGGGCACTCACGGCGGATTCAAATGAGACCTCGCCATCCCTGGGGGGCTGCGATCTTGTGAAACTGTCGCCACTTTCGAGGCCTGCTCGGGGGCCCAGCACAGTGGGTACCCACGGCGGATTCAAATGGGACCTCGCCATCCCTGGGGGGGGCTGCGATCTTGTGAAACTGTCGCCACTTTCGAGGCCTGCTGGGGGGCCCAGCACAGTGGGTACCCACGGCGGATTCAAATGGGACCTCGCCATCCCTGGGGGGGGCTGCGATCTGTGAAACGGTCGCCACTTTCGAGGGCTGCTGGGGGGCCCAGCAGAGTGGGCACTCACGGCGGATTTAAAGTAGACCTCGCCGTCCCTGGGGGGCTGCGATCTGCGAAACTGTCGCCACTTTCGAGGCGTGCTGGGGTCCCAGCGCAATGTGTTCCCGCGGCGGACTCAAATGAAACCTCGCCATCCCTGGGGGGGCTGCGATCTGTGAAACTGTCGCCACTTTCGAGGCCTGCTGGGGGGCCCAGCACAGTGACGCTACACGCAAATTCAAATTAGACCTCGCCATCCCTGGGGGGGGCTGCGATCTGTGAAATTGTCGCCACTTTCGAGGGCTGCTGGGGGGCCCAGCACAGTGGGTACCCACCGCAGATTCAAAAAAGACTTCGCCATCCCTGGGGGGCTGCGATCTGTGAAACTGTCGCCACTTTCGAGGCCTGCTGGGGGGCCCAGCACAGTGGGTACCCACCGCCGACTCAAATTATACATCGCCATCCCTGGGGGGCTGCGATCTGTGAAATTGTCGCCACTTTCGAGGCCTGCTGGGGGGCCCAGCACAGTGGGTACCCACCGCAGACTCAAATTCGACGCCGCTTTCGTCCTTGTTCTCCTCCTGCAGTCACCTTTCCTCTGCTGCTGCCGTGCTGATGGTTCGGCTTCCCGCACGTTTTTCTCCTGCTCTGCGTTCCCGACTCCCCTTGTCCTCTTCGAGCCTGTAGCTGTCGCCCCTCGTTCTTGCATGGTTCTCCTGCGCATCATGCCATAGGCGCGTGTCCCAAGTAGCTTACACATCAACTCGGTTGTCCATGCAAGTTTCGGCCAACTCCTCGTTTCCATTGATACAAATGGGTTGGGTACGTCACAGGGTAATTTCCATTCAAGATGGCACCAAAAACTCCCCAGAGGCCTCCAAGAGGCTTCCAGGAGGCCCCTTGTAAGCCGTCCCAAGAAGCCCTCGCCTACATGCACGAGGCTCCTGACCCAGACTCCCAGGCACGGTGTTGGGATAGACCGAAGTCTACTATATCCGCCCCCCTCCCTGTGGCTTCCCACAGTGGTGAACGGCGTGCCGAATGTTTGGTTGCTTTGGTTCTCTGGGACGTGAGGTCTCGCCCGGGCTGGCCTGGCCAGTCGGGCCGGCTGGGCCGGCCAGGCTGGCCGTGCCGAGCGGCCCTACCGACCCTGCCGGGACATCTTGCAGGCCTTCTTGGCCATCCTGGACGCAGGGTTTGCCGGCCCTGGGCTTCGGGCTCAGTCGAAGTCCTTCGAACACATTTGTCTGAGTACAGAACGTTATGTAACTAGTCAAGCAATGTTTGAAGTCACCTTGGACGTCTCGGGGAACTACCGTCCGGCGACTCCTTCTCGGAGACATTAGGGTGCGGACTAGGCTCAGGGTTCTGGTAGAGTCGAGGATTATGGGATAGGCTGAGGATTATGGTTGGGGTTAGGGTTAGGGTTACGGTTAGGGTTGGGGTTGGGGGTGGGGAGTGGGGGGTTGGCGCTGGATTAGGGGGATGATTAGGGTTAGAGTTAGGGTTGGGGCTAGCGGCTAGGGCTACGGCTAGGGTTATGGTTCAGGTGCTGGTTAGGGTTTGGGCAATGTTCAGGGGTTAGGTTTCGATTTTGAGTAAGGTTATGGATAGGGATAGGGATAGGGATAGGCTAGGGTTAAAGGGGTTACGGTTAGGACGAAGGTTGATGTTTTGGTTCGGGTTAGGGTTGGGGGGCATTGGTTCGGGGTTAGATGGTAGGGTAGGGTGAAGGCTCAGGTTGGGGTGCCTGTTAGGGTCAGGGTCAGGGTATGTTTAGGATTAGGTTCAGGGTTAGAGTTATGGTCTGTGTTAGGGTTGGGGTTGGGGTTGGAGCTGGTGCTTGGGCTAGGGTTAGGGTTAGGGTTAGTGCTAGGCTTGGGGTCAGAGCTTTTGTTGGGGCTATGGCTTGGATCAGGGCTGGGATGAGAGTTAGGGTTAAGCTTAAGGCTTGGATATGGTAGTGTGAAGGCGTAAGGGTCAGGGATTCGGTTTGGTATAGGGTAGGTCCAAGTGGTTAAGGATAGGGCTAAGGTGCGGGTTCTGGTTCGGGTTAGGGGGTTGGAGTAAGGGGTTAGAAGTTTGGGTTCGGGTTAGCGTTGGGTCAGGGCGTGGGCTAAGTTAAAGGTTAGAGTTCCGGTTCGGGCTCGGATTTGGGGTAGGGTAGTGTTCAGGACTTAGGGATGCGGGTTGCGGTTCGGATTCGGGGTAGGGTTAGGATTTGCTAGGGTTGGGGCTTGGATCAGGGTTCGGGTTCGGGTTTGGTTAGGGTTAGGTTTGGGGTTGGGGTGACAGTCGGGGTTGAAGTTGGGGCTAGGGCTCTGGCCAGGGTTAGAGTTTTGGCTAGAATGAGGCTCCAGATTACGGTTCGGTTTAGGTTCAGGGTCCAGGTGTGCGTTCGATTTAGGGTTGGAGTCAGGGTTCGGCTGGCCCGGCCGTGCCAGCCGGGCTGGCCAGGTTGGCTGGGCTGGCTGAGCCGGTCTCAGATTTTGATGCTCCTTTGGCAAACCGCTTGGTCTTGCTCTCAGTGGTCTGGTTTGATATTGTTGAGTCTCGTCTTCGTCGCCGCCGCCGTCGTCGCGATCCGGCCTGGTCTGGTCTGCTTGGCCAGCTCCGGCTCCAGGAGGAGCGGGGAGGAGTAGCGAGGTAGAGGGAGGAGCTGGAGGAGGGAAGAGGGATTTGGGAGGTTTTGGGGGGGGCTCAGGGTATTCGAGGCGGATCCAGGGGCCCTGGGGGCTTGCACCCAGTGAGCAACGTGCTACAACGGCACCGTGTGCGCCAGGTGCGAGTCGCACGCAGAGTGCGCCAGGTGCGCCAGCGCACGTCGCAGCACACATCGGGCAATATGTCGACGCCCCCACCACCCTTGTCGACAAACAGTGCGAAGTGACGGCGGGGTTGCAAGCATTGTGTGTCCAGCTACCCGCGGCAAAGCCCGCCACCGTGTCTGTGCAACAGCGTAGCAGGATGGAAGCTGAGTGGCGCAATCCCGACAAGTAGTAGTTTGTATTGGGGCGGGTCGTGATCCCGACTTCATCTTCGTCCGCACGGTAGGGAGGACGAGGAGGAGGAGGGGGTGGTGGAGGAGGAGGAGGAGGAGAAGGAGGAGACTTCTTGGGGCCTCCTCGGGGCCTCCTGAGAGCTTCCTGAACGCTTCTTGGGGGCCTCTTGGGGCCCCATTGGGCCGTCTTAGGGGATTCTTGGCCCGTCTGACGCCTATGGGGGCCGCCTTGGGGGCCTCTCGAGGCCGTGTTGGTGCCCTCTTGGCGCGGTTCACGGCCGTCTTGGAGTCCTTTCGGGAGTTCCTTGGGCGATCTTTGGACCTTTGTGGGTCGACTCGAGGCCTTCTTTGGGGTCTCTTGGGCTGTCTTGGAGCCATCTCAGATGCCTCTTGGAGGCTTCTCGGGCCGTCTTGGGCGGACGGAAGCCTGGACGGGTGAGAACCTCAACATCCTTCAAACACTTAAGGAGCATCAGTGGTTTGTCCTCCTCGGGCTCTCCATCAGGGCCTCTTGGGTGCCTCTTGGGGGCCTCCTGGGGCCTCTTGGGGGCCTCTGGGGGCCTGACGGCGGCCCCCTGGGCCGTCTTAAGCCTCTCGAAGGCCTTTTGGGAGGCTCTTCGGGCCTCCCGGGGGGCCTGCCGGAGACTTCTTCTTTGGGTGCCCCTCGGAGGCCCCTCGGAGGCTCTTCTCTTGGGCCGCCTGAGGTCGCTGTTGGCCCGCCTGACGCCTGGGCTGTCCTGGGGCTACTTGGGGGCGCCTCAGGCCGATTTTGAGGGTCTCTTGGGCCCTTTTGGGCGCCCCTTGGGCCGTCTTGGGTTGCCTCTTGCCTAGTCCTGGGTCCCTGTTTTAATTGTTTGCGGCTGTATTGAGACCATGTTGGATGTCTTTGGGTACGTCTTGTGTTGTTGGAAGCTCGAGGAAACCAGAACGCGAATATCTTCGAGACACCTTTTGGACATCAATGGTTTTGGCTTCCGAGGGCCCTAATGGAAGGCTTCTCGGAGCCCTCTGGGGCCATATTGAGGACCTCTTGGGCACTCTTGAGGCCATCAGGGGCTGTCTTGTAGCCATCTTGTGGCCATCTCGGACGCTGTGGGAGCGTCTTGGGACCGTCTTGGGGCCGTCAAGTAGGCCATCTGAGGCCATCTTGGATGTCTTGGAGGCCCTATTGGAGCCATCTTGGGCGGAAAAGCCAACGCCAGATTTGCTTTTCGGGTGATTTCTAGGTGGCTGGCGGCTTGCGAAAATTGCCAGAAACCTTCCGCTGTGTTTTTCCATGCAGTCAGGATGTCGGGACTCCCTCCCCTCTCTCTCTCTCTCTCTCCCTTCATCCCTTCCTCTGTCTCCCCCTCACCCCTGCCCCCCCGGTCGCAGGTTCGCGCCGCTATCTGCACTTGCGGCGGTCTGTGCCCAGGGCTCAACTCGATCATCCGCGAGGCCGCCCCGCGGGTTTGGCGGCGCCTCCCTCGCTTGAGCTGGGGGTGGGAAGCAGGAGGACGTGGAATGGAGGATGTAGAGAGGCGGAGGAGGAGGAGGAGGAGGAGGAGGAGGAGGAGGAGGAGGAGGAGGAGGAGGAGGAGGATGATGATGATGATGATGATGATGAGGAGTAGGACCAGTGGAAACCCAAGGGGCATCAACGATGTTAGAATTAACCATCCCTCCAAGCTCTTCGTAGGCCCCTACAACGGTTCATTTCCATTGATTGAACTGCCGCGTTGGAAGACACCCGCTTGAAGACCCTTAAGCATGCCAAACTCTAAAGTGAGCTGGGCGATGCAGGTGAGTGGGAACGAGCGTGCGCCCGCGGCCGCTTGGCTCAAAGCGGCCAGCCACTTAGATCTGACTGCACCTCAGTGCGCGGTGTACTATTTGCCATCGATACCAAAACTGCTTGAGATGATTCGCCTCCTATTACTGGGACTATCGTTGCTACGGTACAGCAGAGCTGGAGCTTGGCTACGCCTAAGGCGAAGCTGCTGATTGGGCCTCCCAACCCCTTTCAAACTTGGTAGCGGAGCTGGCCTACGGGTGTCAGCTCTTGCTCTACTCCTCACCATCCATGGCACTATCTGGTGGACGACTGACGTGGTGGGACATCAGGGTGCAGTGGGTTTGCGCGGAGGAATGTATTTAGCAATGCAACATAGCAAGGACATTTGCAGTGACGACCGGCCCCCATTGGGACCTGTCCAGTCAAGTACCCTTCCGCGAAGTCGCCCGCGAGGTGCATGCCTGGATCAACGTGACCACAGGCAGCATGACACCCTCCCAACAAGCTGCAGCCTTGCAGCGAGGCAGGGGGGGCTCGCACGGACCATAGCCATGAGAGTTCCCCCAGCATTTTTCAACTTCGGCGTTAACATAGGTGGCCGCCATACCGATGGCGTCACCTACATCATGTTCCTCTTAAGTGCGAAGTTCGAGAACCTCGAAGAGGAACGCCACCTCAACTCTGGTACAGCTCTCATTGACTTCCGGGTCCATGCGGGAAAACGGATAGACCAGACCCTGGCACGCTTCGAGATAGCCCGTTATGAAGCTGAAACGGCAGGCTTCAACATCCCCAAGTTCCAAATTCTAACAGTCATTTTATTCAGAGCCCTTGGAGTGGGGACGTCGCGTGCACAGCAAATCCTGCAACCACTAAACCACCACATGCCGAGGGGCCAGCAACAGTTTGACTCTCTACTTGAACGCGTGAGGTCATATACTCACATTGCTGAGAGAACCCCTGGCAATATTGGTTGTATGTCCAAGCACGGTCGAGACCCCCCACGTTGAGGCACACGCAGGGCAACCTGCTAACAACGTCTGGGATGACGACCCGCAGCCAACAGAAAACACCACACTATTGGCTCAGAATGGTGGTTCGGCCTCGGGGTCGCAAGACTCCTGGGCCAGGTTTCGGGGGCCGCCCGATGCGATGGCCCCTACACAGGGCACAACCCTAATGGGCTCAGCGGGGCAACCTGCTGAGTCCGACTTCGACTCTGGGACTGACGCCGACACGTCCTCGGACGACGAGGCTACCGCCCCAGACTACTCCGACATGCCCACGTACCTCACGGAAGAACAACAGGCGCAATGGTTATTCCTAGGATGCCAGAAACATAAACGCAGGTGGAGGCGATTTATGAAGAGGCCAGTTCGTAGGGCACGGCGCGCTATCCGACGGACGCTCAGGGGAAAGGGCAAGGGTCGATGCAAGGGTAAGGTAAACGGCGGCGATTGCATGGCAGAGGCATGTTAGCATTTCTGACGCCCCTTACCGGACCACAATATGAAGATATGTTCCTAGGTGCAGGCATGAACCGTAGGCATACATCAGGAAAGGGTAGGGGGCGTCGGGGCAACACGAAGGATGCCAACGGAAAAAACGATGGAGTGCGATATCTGCCACAGCACCCGACACTTCCGTTGTGAATGCCCTCAGGGCGATGGGAGAGGCAGAGGTCCGTCGATACATCTGGCTCAAACTGACTCGGCCATACAGTGAGTTGCCTGGGAGTCATTTTTGGCCGACCCTGCCGATAGCTCAGTTGCAGTTGTTAATTTCATGGCTGCCAGATATTTGAGTGCCAGTACGTCCCTCGAGAATTACGCAGACGAGCTGTTCGAGAAAATATTTATTGGCCACAGTGAGATTGATCTGGCAGACTGGCTGGGTATACCCATCGCGGGGCAAACTGCCGATATTGAATGTGTCGAGAAGCTCCACATACCCGCCGAAGGAGATGATGAAATGGCGGTGACACCCGCAGAGGAGGAAATACAATTGATGCTTTATCCTCGGGTTATTGGTAGTCCGACAAACATGGACTGAGTGATGGTGACCCTTTGCGGGGAGACCCGCGAGATGCTGGCGATCCTTCTGAAGCGCATCCAGCACGAGCTCGGCCACAACGAAGGGCTTCAATCTGCACTCGTAGCTTCGGGCCGCTCCATCCAGGAGCGATCGGCAAGCCGCCAGGCCTGGAGACGTAGGTATCGCGCCGGCGACGATGACGAAGAATGGGAAGATGACGCGCGTCTGGTACGTCGCGGTCGGGGCCGCGGTGGCTCACCCGACCGTGTGCGCGCGCGCTCCAGCGGCGCTCGCTCTAGCGGCCTTCAGCGCCCTCATCCTCCTGATGCGAGGAAGCCAAGGGCCCCTCCAAGGAAGGGCAAAAGACCTGGCGCTCCTCCGAGGAGGGAGCGCTTGCGGGGGCGCCCGCTTCAAGGGGGGGAACTTCACGAATAATCCAGAAGACGAAATACAACGCCTTGTTGGCTTCTCGGATGCTGGATTGGCTCGTCAGTACATAGACCCAGATACAATGCGGCGCTGGTTGAACAAGGGTTGGACTGAGCACCGGATTCGTCACTGGCATTATCTTCGCAATGTTTTTCGGAATGAAAGCAAAGCCAGGCCATTTGCTCAAAAAGGACAGGGGCAGTCAACAACCAAGAAGCCCTTATAAAGCGTGACTTCAACAGGGCCATCATTGAGGAATGGAAGCTTAACAGGGGTGTTGCTTGCACAGGCTCCGAGAATGCCGACCACAGGTTCGGCTGCCCCATCAGACCCCCATCAAGGGGCCCCAACTTCCTCAAAACACCGTGGGTCTGGTCTCAAGGCGATGGTCGGGACTACTGCACCCCGAATACAACCCCATGCAACGAGCAGTTGACGCAAAACGACTACGAACAAGTTACAACCCAAGCAATATCCCAATGTATTGAGATATGGTTGTTGTTCTTGTTGTTGTGGTTATTGTGGTTGTGGTTGTGGTTATGGTTGCTGTTGTTGTTGCTTATGATGATGGTGATTGGGATGATGATCATGTGGATAATAATTTTGAGTTTGATTTTTATTATTGTGATGGTAAGGTGGATGGCGATGACAAGGACGACGGAGCTCTTGAGGTAGACCGGGCCGTATCTGTATGTGCCCGCGTGGGGCTCAGGTTCGCCCTCTTCTTCCCGTTTGGATCCTCTTCCGCCGAATTTCTCTTCCTGCTCGCGCCTGCCATATGAAATGTCCTGCTCGTTTGGCGTTCGATGCTTCCCCTCATCTTACTCATACTCATCCTTCTCCTCCCCGACCCCCCCTCCCTTCAGTCAGGCCGCTGAGAAAGGAAGCCTTTTCGTTGGGGAGAGGCTCAGAGTTCCTCAACTGTTTCACATTGTGTCTGAGGTATTCCTTCGGTTTTCGATGGGGCACCGAAGTTCAGCTTATGGGAAAGAGGGCCTCGTTCCTTATTTAGGCTTCCTTATGACAGCG